>WBNP01047917.1:0-10713 GCA_013401095.1 Passerina amoena
GAGTGACTGTTGACTGCTTCTCAGCAGTTGCACTGAATTGTCTTTTTGGAAGATGCTGCAGTTCCCCATTAGTGACAGAGAAGTCCCATTCATTGCCTCTGTGTCACAACACCATTATAGAGCTCTTGCTGATGATTCTGCTGATCTGTTTCCCTCATCCTCTGTACCCTGAGTTCTTTGGCAGCAACTTGATTTATTTCCTCTTCCATAAGCAAATACATAAGTGTTTCCAGTCAAGAAAGATTAAGATTATTTATATATTTTCAAGCAACCGTGCCTTCTTCATAAAACTGTTTTGTTTTGCTAATAACTCTAATATTTCTTTTCACACACAGCAGATGCATGCACTTAAAACATTTTATGACAATACTTTTGGATTATGAGGAACAGCAAAACAAGAAAGAATGAAGTAAGCTTTTCAAATCACAATTTTTATGTCTATTACATATTTTCTGGTTTTATGTGTATGCGTGTGTCCTTGTTTTCTCAGCTATCTTGGAAATCACAAAAGATGGCAAATAATACTAGATATAAATCTACCAATAAGATGAGACAGTGTAAATATCTAGCGGAACGTAATGTCTGGATGTGGCAGAAAGTTGTCTTCCTATAATTTTTCTAAAGGCTTTGGAATTCAGTCAATAACTTGAAGACCAGGCTATGAGTCTTCAGCTCATATATTATTTGTTGTTCACCATATGGATCTGAAAGACTCAAATCCACCAAAGGTACATATGCATCTAAGTATCTCTGAGTAAATTAGAAAATGCAAATATCCCAGAGAAAAATACTGCTTTTCATGTGGAATTTACTTAAAAATATACTAAACATTGTCAGAGTTCAACTGATTCAGAATTTCCAAATTATTCACATTATAGAACTAGCTACAATTTGGATTTTAAAAGGACTAGAAGCATGCATCATGGAACATATAACTGGAGGAACATGCAAAAGAACCTGACTAAAAGAGTCCCTGGATTGAAGAACATTTGCAGACGAAAAATCTGAAGAGATGAAAAACTACGCACATGCATAGGAAGAGCTAACAAAGAAGATTTTTCTTGAAGGTAAATTAACCACTCTCGTAATTGTCAGTGGTTGAGAAAAGATTTATATCTTGGTATTTTTTGTTTTGTAACAAGATATTGGCAAGGAGGAAGTTAGAAGAAACTATTATTCTTATACGGTCATGGAATAAATTTACTGAACTTCCTTATAGCAAAAACCTGGTACAAAATGTAAGAGGTGTGTGTCTTTGGGCTACAAAATTCAGAAGAAAAAAATAATTTTCATGAAAACAATGAAAGTCCAAGTTTCTGGTGCATCAGTAGTTTCCATGGCTGTATGACAGCCTTGGAGCTATTGCTGGATGCCTTAAAGGTGTAAAGTTTGTAAAAGCATCTTCCCCAGGAAGCTTGGAGGAGGGTGTCCGGCACATATTTTACACTGTGGTTTTGTGATCCTGATAATAAAGGAGCTTGGGCCCTGTGAAGTACTATTTAAAGTGCCATTTACTGAAGCTAAGGAAAGAGAGGATGGTGTAGGTGACATCGCAGCCCTTCGTGTGCTGGGAATGTCACATCAAAAGGCCTTGAATGGATCTCCACTCAGGGCACAGCTTGCTGTGCTGAACCCATACACTTACATTTACCCTTTTTGGTCTTTTGTTCTCTTATTTATTTTTTCTTAATATGGACTGAACTTTGCTTTTGTAGAGGGATATTTGCGGAAGAAAAAGTCCTTTTATTTTTTTTTTTTTATGAATACATATGTGAAAACACAATGCTCATATTTAGTTATCTTTCACCTGAGAATATAGCCATCATTACATTGGTTCAGTCTCTGTATGGAGGGCAGAAAAACTTGTGTGCTAAAGTGCTAATTTGTCAGACTGTATGATACTGTACCCAGACCAGCTAAATAAAGGCATAATGAAGATGAATCACAGGAGACCAGGAAGGCCTCTCTTCTCTTTTCCTTTAGAATAGCCTGGAGATACATTAACTTGTTTTCCTGCTTGTTTGCAAGCTTTTTCTTTCTTGCTAAAGAAATGCCTGGAGCCCTGAAATTTTAATGCATTGATCTGTAGCTCTGAATCTTTTTCCTTCATAGTTGTGGGGATAACTTTTTTCCTTATCTGAAAGTCAAACCTTATATACACAGTTTATTCAACCTAAACTGCACATGAAAATGGCTCAAGAGACTAGAAAAGTCAATGAGATTTCGGTCTTGTTATGGTTTAAAAGTAGATTTGCCAAAATGTTATAAATCCTGATTTTTTATTATTCAGAATAAAAAGTCAGAATCTTTGTTGTCAACTTCAATTTTCCGTTTGGCAAGTACTACTTTCCTTGTACAGTTGTCCCCCAATACACCAGTCTTTTTTTTCCTTAATTTTAAGGCTTACAATGAATGTGGGTCTTTACAAAAAGAAGATAGAGCAGAGACAATCCAGGCAATTCAGGAGTAAACTTCAGTCAGTCTGCTGTTATTGCAAAAAGTGTCTGTGTAACTTCATACTTGTGGGCTTTCTGAATTCAGAAAAACACAGTTCTCTCTTTGTGATCAGTACCCTTGTAGTCTAGGTCTGCACTGTGTTTTCCCAAAGAACATCAGAACACTGCTGTCCCACATTATGACTTATCCATCTCCTCTTCAGCCTGATCACATATTGTGCTAGGCTGTGTCTTCAGACATACCTTTACGCTTAGCTTTGCTAACTTTTTCCCCTCTGCCCTTCAAAAATGCACTTGTAACTTATCTGCAAAAGATAATCTTTATTATAGGGCAGCCTCAGTGTCTCCCAAGGCTTCAATGATGGCAATTTTTGGGTGTATGTACCTGCCTGCCATATATGTTGCTGTGGACACAGACAATGTTCTTTATTGTTAAGACCCACAGAGGTTTCTAATGTTGAGGAAGGGTGGTTTTAATTTTGTAGGGTTTTTTAAGCTTTGCTGCTCCTTGTGTGTTTGAGTCTTTTTTTAAACATTTTTTCTGTACTGCAGCTATGTCTCAAGATACAGAAGTGAGAAAAAGTGCTTAAGCTGTTATTTTTAAGTTAAGAGCATGAAATTAGAAACTGAGCAGAGGTAATTCAATAATTCTTGAAAGTGCAGATCTCAAAGTTCAGAACTAGCAGGAGCCCTTTAATTCTGACAGTGTGGAGTGTGACATTTTAAGTAGCTGCATTATTTACTGTATCTGAAAAGTCTGAAGAGTTTAAATTTGGGCACCTAAAAATTACCAGTCTGACTAAGAAAGAGGCACATTGTTTTTTCTTTTTGAAGGACTGATATTATCACCAGACCTGCAGATTTTTTTTCTGCAGTGCTACTTCACCAGCTATACACAAGACAACTTAAAACCTCTCATATTTTTGTTGCCTCTCTTAGGGAAGGCAGGTAGAAATGTAGAGGTACATCCAAGTAACACAGGAGGAGAACTGTGAACCTTCTTGTCACTTATTACTGTCTTCACAAGTGTAGTAAAGAAGAGGGAGGAGAAGTCCAAATTCTTCAGGGTCCAGGAGGTGGACAGGTGAGCAGGTGAGCATTTGCCATATGACTGGAAGTCCTGTTCATCATTTAAAACTGAAAACTAAATATTGCATTATTCTACAATTTAAGCATATTAGGACACAGATTAAAGTATTTCCTTCTCAGAACAGTTTGCTCAGGTTTGGGATTTTTCAAATCTCTATATTAAAATGCTGATTATCAGAACAAACAAGAGATATTTTTCATGTGTGGTAGGTGGGGATTTTCATCCTCATTTTCTTGCTTCCTTAGATATTAAAATAGCAAAATGTACTATTTTAAAAACAGGAAGTGATATGACAGCTCTATTTTCTTCTGCTACTCAGAAGCACAAGAAAATATGTAGGTCTACAGCATCAGTACAGGCATTGCAGCGCTTGCTGACATGTCTTTGGAATTCGAATTTCTGTTTTCACCAAATCTCTTTACTTTAATAATAGACACAGAATTTGCATCTTTAGAAATAGTTGGAGATTTTTTAATATCCCTCACTGAACAGGCTCTTCCCTGGGGCATGGCTTTACTATTATGGGGCTATGTGTGCAGTGTAACATGCCAAGGACTCGGGAATAAAGATTGATATCTATGGAGGAGCTACACGATGGCTTGTGCTCTCTGAGGGAGGTCTCAAGCCAAGTGCATTTGCAGCCTGTCAATGTTTGTTGGCAGATAGAGATGCCCAGGAACACTTAGGTCTCAGAAACATGATTTTTTGAGTGAGTACTGGTGCTGCTTTTGTAACTATTCAGAAGAATATTTTTCTACTGCTTTTTCAAATGCAAGTCTTTCTTCCATTCCTGAAAAAAAGCAAACAAATTAACCCATTGGGACCTGAGAACAAGGCAAACCAGATGTTATTTTCTATGTGATTATATGTTTAATTCCCGCATGAGTAAGTTTTATCACATTGTAATGGTAACAACCTAAAAGGCAAGAAGGGGCACTAGGGCTTGGTATTTTGCTTGGTTTTTGTGCCCATTACTTATATTGAGCAAGACCAATATGTCTATGTTTGGAGGCTGCCTAGGATAAAATATTACCATTGCTCCTAAAAGAAAACTTATTCTTCTGAGGTTTCGCTTTCTGCTGGTGTAGTGCATTTACCATAAGAATAAAAATTATGAATACCAGGAAACTGGGAACACAAATTTCATTACCCTTCTGTTTTGATTACTATTTCTCCCTCTGCTGCATGATGTCATTTTAAAAATGAATGTGGAAGATATATCAAAGGAGGGCTAGTTTGTTCAGTGATTGTTAGAATAAAGATGGGGAACTCAGTATGTACTGGCATTCTTTGCCAGGCTCAGCCACTAAAGTTTAGCTTCCAGGGTGTGCATGCTGTTGCTAAGGAAAACTTGTTACGTGAGTCCCTTACATAATGGCATTAATATTTTGGTTTGAAACATGTCATTCTTGTCATCTTGCAGTGTATGTCTCCAATAGCTGAAGTCCTTAACTTAAAGCACTGTGATGAAACAGATGAAACAAAAGGTTGGTTTAGAGGTACTAATGGAAAAGCTGTAACAAAAGAAAGCAGGTTGCAATGTGACTGCAGATAACTGTTACTGCCTTGGCTTCTTCTATTCAGAAAAGGCAAAAGGAGGCTGAATCGGTAATTTAAGACAGTTTTTATTGATAAATCAGAGCATGTGTCCATTTGGCATAGGATGTGTGGGAGGAGGGGGTCAGTAAAAGGAAGTGGAGGGGAGGTTTCTGTGGTACCCAGATGACAGATTACATGAAACTGATTTTAATCTTGTGCATTTCTAAGCATGTAGTGTTTATGCATTTTAGATATGTTCAAAACTATGAAATCTAGAAATGTGCAATTGAAGACTTGCATGCAATCTTCTCAAGATTTTATCTTCCTAAGAGCTGAACCTCTAAGGGAATATTTTATTGTTCTAAGGTCTCACATGATGCCTGTATTCCTCACTCATACTACGTCTGTATTGGCATCAGGAGTCTTGGGATGATCATTATGATAAAATAGACATAATGAATCGTAAAAAATGAGTCAAAATTTTAGATTTTGATTAGAAGAGGAAAAGAAGAGAAAAATTATTCTAGAAGATAAAAATTATTAGAGAAAAAAGCTAATTGGCAAAATATTCTCTTCCAGGCTGTCAAGATGTGAAACATTTTAGGATACTATGCTGTTGATTCAAGAAAATGTCTCAAGTTTCATTCATAGTCAATCAGATCTATTTCAAAAAGCATTTTACAATCAAAGCATAGATAAGACTATCAAGCTATAAAAAGCAGTAATACGTGTTTTAAAAAAACAACTCCCAAGAAAACAAAATAAAACAAACAAAAATCCTCTGAACTTAACACCCCACACTTAGAATGATTTTAGCAATAAAAACTGAGATTGCACCATATTAAGAAATAATGAAAAGCTCCTGTTATTCTTGTACTGAAAAGAGCCACTACCTCTCAGCCCTCTCTCCTTTATCCCACTCGTGTGGGAACCATTCCCAAAATTCTGCTGTGTGTTCTAACAGTCTGTATTGGCTATACACAGGTACTTGCCATAATTTGATTGATTGTTCTGAAAAGTGAGTATAGGACAATTCTTACATCTCCTTAGGCTCCCTGCCAAGTGTACCATTGCCTTTCTAAGAGAAGATTACTGGAATATTTGAATTTGAATAAGAGACTCAGTCTCTGTAATACTGCTGCATAAATGCATTTTGATATTTCACAGAAATGTTCAACTGCATGCACAGATACATAAAAAATAATGTATCCCCAACCATTTGGGATGAAAAAGTAACAATTGTTTGTTGTCACTTAATAACTTAATATCTAGACAAAGGAATGGCAGAAAAAAATCCCTCACAAGGTGATAGGTAAAGATTTCATGCGCCTAATTTTATCTGCATACAAAATGGATAATATCTATTGCTGAGAAAATAATTTAAAACTTACCTTTTATTCATGTCTGATCAGGATGGAAGACACTACTGTTAACTCTTGATGGAGCTGTAAAACTGTCTTAGTCCATGCAGCCTTTCTTTGGGAAGCTGAGTTTGATCCCTAGAATATTCTCTCCAGAAGAGAAGCACAACAAATGAATGTTTTATCCATCTTTGGAATATATCCACCTGGTAACTTACCACTTAACTTATGTTCAGACAGAGCAGTGGGCTTGGGTTTAGATTTCTATTTCCCGAGGCAGCTGACACCCTCTCAAGCCTTGTCCTTATCCACTGCTGTGTATTCCAGAGCTATAGGAATTTGGTCAGAGAGGCCCAGAGGTTTCTCAAACAACACTACTTGGTGCCATGTTATTGTGCAGAGTTCTGTAATTTTTACCAGTTTATACTTCTGTATTTGGAGTAGTTAGTTCATATTTTTTCCAGGTAGTGTAATAGGATACATTTAATACTTCTCTATTTATGACCTACAATTTGTGAAGATTTGGAGAAGAGGACACTTCTCCAATTATGACCCGGGCAGTGTGAAATCCAACAAAGATGGGCCTGTATTACTTGCAAATAAAAAATTCACTGTGAAGTGAGGTAACATCAGTATTTTTGATACATTTTTTACCATATGATTTACAGAGACTTCTGTACATGTACACTATCCATAGATTCATTGTTCTCATCATTGAACAACATCATCTACATCTAACTGACAGACTTCTGGTCATTAAACTGTCATTGTGTAATGTAAACTTTCATGCCTCACTCAATGAAATCTATCTATACTTTCTTGAGAGTGTGAAAATCACTGCTTTGCTCAAAGGCTTTTAGTTAAGATCTGTTACTTTGCATTTTCCAGAGGCTAATTCAGATAAAGACGCCAGAAAGTTCTCTGCATTGTTTTTATTTGCTTTGATTGTGATGGTAACCATCAGTAAACAAGAATGTAACATGGAGATCCAAGCACCAAATATTGACCAAACAACATCAGCAAGTGCCTACAGACATTTTGAATTGACTGATTTGAGGGACATAAGCCAGGCATATTGTGTGGTAGAAGGAGGTATACAATCCAATTTTGAACAGCAATATTTTACAGCCTTTGACTGACAGATTTTAAGGCCAAAATAGACCATTAGATCATCTAGTCACATATGTCCTGCATTTTACAGGACATTATATTTCTTCCAGTGACTTGAGACTAAGCACATTTTCTGAAAAGATTCCCGGCTTTGATTTGAGAGCACCAGGTAATGAACAATCAGTCATTCCCTTTGGGAGTTTGTTCCAGCTGTTATTTACCTACACTGTTGAATTTTTTATCTTATTTCCATTTGGAATTTTCCCGTCTTCCATTTCTAACTACTGGTTTCTGTCTTTCCCTGTTAGATTAAAGACTTCCCTAGTATATTGTGAGGGAGCTTATAGACTGCAGCCAAGCTACCTGCCATCTGGATTTTTTTTTTTTTTTGCAAAGATTAACAGACGGATATTTTTAAGTCCTTGTTCACCTGAATTTTCTGCAGCCTGGAATAATTTTGCAAGTTTTTTTCTATATCATCTCCAATTTTTTCAGTGACATTTTAAAAATGAACTGTGTGCAGTATGGAGAGCAGGAGGCAGTTTGCCAATATCAATCTCACCAGTGCTATCTAGAGGCAGAAAATCACCACTGCTTTTCATTACTCCTCCTCCTTGCTTGCTCCTTCTAGGATTCATTAAACCATGAAGTGTCTATATTTTACTGGGATGACCCAGAGTTTCTTTTTCAGACTTTCTACTATGAGGAAATGCTTTTTCATTGTGCAGTATGTACTGAATTTTGGCTTTGGCTGATGTAGAAGGAAAGAATTTTTTGTTCTTCTGTAAATTTTTTTCCATTCCTGATCCGCTCCCCTTTGCTTTCCCCTTCTCTGTGAAGTTTGTGTAACCTTCATGGGCTTCTGTGCTAATACAGACTACTGAATCACACTAAGAAACATGGGGGTTTACACTATTCAATCCTAAAAACAGCCCCCATTTAAGAAGAAATCTTTATTGCCTGTTGTTTTTGCAATTAATCAATTATCTAATTATCTGTCCTTCTAATATATGCATTGTTGTACTGTTTATCATTATTTGCTAATTAAAGGATAAGAGATTCTAAGTCAAAAGCCTTATAAAAATTTTATCTGTGCACTAAATTTACCAAGCAAAATTCTAATCTCACCAAAGATTGAATCCGATTTGATTTACAAGAGCTTTTTTTTTTCTATTAAGATGATATCAGTTGACCTGGATTATATTAATTTAATTTTATTTTTATTTCACACTAGCTTTTCTACATCTCTTCCTTGTAAGACATAAATATCCACAATTTCCCATTGGAGAAATTTTGAACTTCTGAGCCCTTTAGAATGTCTTTGATTTGCTAATTAATATAATAGCATTAAGAAAAGTCCAGAAAATCCTTCAGCCAACTTAGTAAAAATGTCTGGATAAAGTTATACAGGCCTGTTGATGTAAAACTGCATCATTCTAATAGATTCTCTTCAACATTGTCCTCAGATAGCAATAGATTTCATTGGATCCCATAAAATGTTGTTAGTAAAGCATTGTGTTTCTTTCCAAGCCCTGAGCAGAAGTATTTGTTTCATTTTTTTCTCTATCCTAATTTACAATTTACTGTATCCTTTGTTGAAGCATTCATGACATTACTTTATTCCTTGTGCACCTTAAAAGCTCATTACTTTTTTTCTGAAGTTATTTCAGCCACAGCTTTCCCCCCAACATCTTATCTTCTCATGTAAGTATATTTCCCATTTACTTTCCTCTTCTTATTTTCCACATTTTTCATCTTTCAGCTCTTATCGTTATTTTTATGAGTTCAGGCTTTTTTCTATTCACTGTAGCACAATCTTAATTCAATAACAGAAGAAATTGGAGCTCTAGAGGTCGGTTTTGCCCATTACATTGCTGAATCCAGCAACAGGTCTGACGGATCTGTGTGCTGATGCGGGATACGGGTATGTAATGCAAGGGTACAAAAGTCAGATGAAGTTTGCACAGACAATGCTACTTCTAACTCATATTTCTTGACAAGAAGTACACCTTTTCAGTCTGTTTTTTTTTTTAAGAAAATGAAAATGGAAACAAAAATGTGTTCTTGGGGCTGATAGTGATGCAGAAATAGGTCATCAGCAGGTTTAGAACCTGTTCAGTCTCCAGAAATACAGAGCAGCAGAGCTGTGGGACACTGGAGTGCACTGTGTGTGTCACACTCTGACACCCAAGAGGCTGGAAACACAACTTGACTCTTCATCCATGATTTTTCCATGCTTTTCTCAGGTGCCACTGCCAACATGGCAATTGTAAACATTAAGAACCTAGATGTCTGCTCCAGGACACAGACTTCCATTAGATCTTGGAAGCGTCCTTCACTGAATTTGAGCTCTTATGGCCTGTTCCAGCTGAACCTGTTTTTCTACTCTTTCTGCTTCTTCCCTCTTTTTCCTGTCCTTTCCATCTTCTCATCCAGTTGGAGACTTAGACAAATTTCTTTCTCTGGCAGTCAAAACGTTTAGTGCACTGGCTTTCCTGTTTTCCCCCAGGCCTATGATAGCTTGCTACTTTGATCTCAGCATTCTTCCTTCACCAGCACCCAAAATGATTCTGTTCCCAAATGGTATTGTTCTGAATACTTATCTCCTCACTCTGAAGTCAATCTCTGGTTTACTACTCTGTCTTTCTCTGCAGAAGCTCCTCAGTATCTCTGATTTAAATTGTAGTTGAGTGGTTTTTTGCACGCTGGCAGGGGGCAGAAAGTCTAGAGGAGTTGGGAGTCCATGAGGATCCCAATAAATTATGGCAGAGGACATTTTGTGCCTAAATGGGAAACATTCTGCTTAGAACGCGTACTTACTGACAGTCTTTGAGAAACCCTCATCGGTTTCCATACTCTTAAACTAATGTCTTTTTTCCCCTCTGTCAGAGAAAGGGAAGGTGGGAAGAAAAAAGAGTAAAATTAAAGCAAAGGACTGGTCCTGCTGTATTTCAGGTTTTCTCTACCAACATTCTCATTGAGAGCATTCTAAGACTGAAATATTAATGGAGAGCACAAGATATTCCCATAAATTCTTTCTTTGAATAAATGGCCTTAAAACAGCCAAAGCTTAGCCCTCTGTGCATGGAAATAGACTTGCCATGAGAGTGTCTGTTTTGTTTTGAATTTGCAAACCACAGCAGCAGATATGAAATAG
>WBNP01048037.1:0-12110 GCA_013401095.1 Passerina amoena
CAAAGATGGATCTGTTGCATTCCAGCAGATAATAATTGTTTTTCTTTTCCTCTGAGGCGTCTCAGCTTCTCAGGAGAAAAATCCTGGCAAAGGGATTTTTCAGAAAATATCATGTCGACACCCAGTGCTGATGGCATCAAGTGATCCAGGACGGAAAACCCAGCCCAGCTCAGTCTGCCCCCAGTGACTGGATGGGGAAATGCCAGCTGGGATTTGGCACAGGTGAACAGGGAGTTCTGCAACAGGAGGAGCAGGGCCCTACGTTTCAATCCATGCTGAGGGGCTGGAGCTCACAGTTACTGTGCAGGAAATATCCCTGGAGCCAGGGCATCCAGAGAGATTCAGAGTTTGGGAACAGATGGTCCTGAAATATCAACTCAGACAGGATGGAAATGGGTGCTGGAATGTGCTAAGGAAGGAAAAGAGGGCCAGACCAAAGGCAGGGGGAAATTCCTGTGTCCTGAACACTGCTCATCCCCTGGGAATGGCTGGAGTGGGGCTGGGAAAGTTCAATGTGTGGGATCAGGAATCTGCAATGAGGAGAACAGGAGAGAATTTCCATACAGAAATTAAGGATGGGAGGGGGAAAAAATGCAGATTTAGGAGTAGGAATAAATGGATCAACTGGAAATGAGGCAGCAAGATGGGATGCTGGGGATGCACTCAAAACCGTTGGAAGAGAAACTATGGAATCTCCATTGCTGAAGGCTGCAGAGGCTAAAATCCAATGGAAAACCCCCCAGAAATAAACAAAAACATTCAAATATTCATTGGATACAAGGACGCCACTTTCCACAGGCCCTTCCTGCAATTGCCTACATCCTACAAGGAGACATCAGAGCTGCATCCCTGCTCTTCCTCTGCTGTTCTCCTTTGCATTCCTGTAGCCATGGCTCCAGGACACCCATCCAAACACAAAGGAATATTCTGAGACTGAGTGACAATAATTCCAAATCACATCACTTCACAGGAGATGAACCTCTCACCAGCAAGAGCTGCAGATATTTCATTTTCCTTTCCAAAGGCCTTGTTAGATTAAATTATTTTGCAGATATTTGCTCTCTTTTACTGCTCTAAGGGGTTACAAGACTGACTTAAGAGTTATTTATTGGAGAAATAAAAGGGAGAAAAGCTGATTTTTAATGTTAAAATCTCATTTATTGTCTGGATGTGCATAACCAAGAGGAATTAATAAATTTGGACATAAAATTGTCGAGTTTTAGCCCAGAGGTGACTAAAAGACTCCTGTGCAGAAGTAGCTCCATGCACAGGATGGAAAACACCTCCCAGCAAGTATTTCTCCAATTACTCCCTGAGATTGAAACATCTTTGGAATAAAATCCAGATCTGGGCTGAATGCTGCCTTTTCCACTGGATTTTCACATTCAGTTCCCTTCATGTCCTTTTTAAAATGAGTATTTCCCACATTCCCCATTTTCCTCCCCCTGCTCATGCCTGTCCATTCATTATGATCCACACTCGTGGATTTTAGATGGATAATCCTGCAATGGCAGTTCTTTGTTTACCCAGCTCATTACCCACCATCCAAATTCTCATAACAAACATTTTCCAAGGAATAATTCCGTGAAATATTCATGGATTCTGGAGCTGTTCTACCTTTGTTTGATTTATTAAGTGTGGAAGCTGCACCTTCTGTTTCCATACAAACTCCAGACAAAAGCAGGATGCTCTTCCCACACAACAACTCTCCCTTTACCCCAGAGCCACATCAAGTTTGCTTTTAATCCTATAAAATCACAAAAATCCCTAGGGGGGTGAATTTCCCATTTAACCAGAGATCAAACCCACTTCTTCACAGAGTGCACCCCTTTTGTGTGGGAAGTTGCCTAGTTTTATTCTGGCAGAAATCCTTTTAGGATTTTCCCTTCCTTGCTTTCTTTTCCCCAGAGAGAGGAAGATCCCAGGAAATCCAGCACAGGCAGGCTCAGAGGTTTCCAATGTGTTTTATTCCTGCTTTTCTGCCACTTACCCCATCAAAACAAGGGGAAAATCTGATTTTCAAAGGGGTCTGTGAGGAGCCCTGAACTGCTGAGGGAGCCAGGTTGGAACTTGCTGAACACCAGAGTTTGCACCTTCCTTTGATCCCCTCACTGCTTGTCCCAGGGTATCGGGTCTGGGATAGCAGGAAAACCAGATCCAAGGGAAGCACACTCCTCTGTAGGAGATTTGGGGAAAAACTGGGGATGTAGAAGGAGTTCTTGGGATGCTGGGTCTTCGATTAGGGAAGGAGCAGCTCCCTCAGTCTGGGAAGCTGAATCATGTCCCAACATTTGATGCTTTCCCATGGATTTTGCTGTTTTCCCTGTAGTTTCCCCAGCAGCAGCTCCCTCTACATCCTCTCAGATGCCAGAGGTTGTGGCTTTGATGGAATTGTCACTATAGGACACAAAACAACACAACTGCACACACTGCTGGTCTTAAGGTGAAAAAAGGAAAGTTTGTTATCTGACTCCAACATTTATAGATTTCCAAAAGTGACAGTGGATTGGAGGGGGACAGTGCCACCTCTCCAATGACACTGGACAAACCAACAGTCCATCAAATTTCTCTTCCTCTATAAAAGAATGCAAAACAATAAGTTATTTACAGAAAGTGTGTGAGAAAGTTCGTTACAAGAATGTAAACACCAGAAGGCTTAGAAAATCTTAAAAAATCAGGGCGACATTATCCCAGGAAAAGTGCTCCTGATCCTGCTGCAAAAGTCACCTCTGTGTGAAGGAGCTCAAAGCCCTCAGAGCTGTTGGATGCTGGAAGGATCCACCAGCACTGGATCAAGCCCCAAAAGAAGAAGGAAAAGTCTCTAGGAAGGCTGGTTTGGGGATAATTTTGTGGGATTTTTCTGCCCTCTGAGACAGTATTTTGTTGCCTTTACAGTTAATTAGATAATGAGGAACTTTGCTGCTGGGGAGACAAAGTGACCACCACAGCTGGGCTGATGGCACAAAATGAAAGGTGTGGGCAGCCCCTGGAGCAGGAGGCAGGAAAAGCCTATGGATGCCTCCAGAAAAAATGTGGCAAGTGAAGATTGGGACATTTATCCCAGAGGGATGAAAAGCAGCAGTTCCTGGAGCTAGGAATGTTTTCCCTCTTAGGAGGATGATGAGTTTTGTACAGTCACATTCTGCCTAAGTACACATCCCAGAACACTTGGAAAGGAAGAACAGGGAAGAGGAGCTTCCCAAGATCTCCAAGGTTTCCAGAGTCATAGTGGTCATTCCCAATGCGCTCTTTGTGGAGGTCACACTGCATCCCATGGATAAGTGGAAAAAACATTCAAGGTTTTAAATGGAAATAACCTGAAGAAAATAATTGGCCATTGAGGTTTCCCAGAATCTTGGAATCTCCTCAGGAAAATCCTGCAGATCCTCTTGCACACTCTAGCAGAACGAGCAGTGGAAAGGATCTGGAATTTTAGATTCTTATGGAGGATTCAGGATCTCACCACAGAGAATCATTATAATGTGATTAATTCTTTAAAAGATATCTGGGAATGGGAGCTCCAAGGATGGAAACTCCAGAAATTTGGTGAATTATTTATTGGGAAAAAGGTGCAAGCTAAAAAGGAGGGAAGGAAGTGGCGGAAGAAGCAAGTGGCGGAAGGAAGGAAGGAGGGAAGGAGGGCAGGAAGGAAGGAAGGAAGGAAGGAAGGAAGGAAGGAAGGAAGGAAGGAAGGAAACCAAAAGCTTACAAAGAAGGGCTGTTAAAAGACCAGGAGAAAAATAAATAATTGGGATAGAAAAAACTTGGAGCTGCATTGAGGAATTTCCAGGGACTTGGGAACAAGAAAGGAATCTGATCATGAATGGCATCTAAATGTGAAAATAAATTATCAGCAGGTCTGAAATGAAATGGAGCTGGAAAATGAAATAAATCCATGGATTTATTAACCTATATGAATAGGAAAATGAAATAAATCCTTGGATAATCCCACACAGAGTAAATAATGGATGAAATGGAGGAAGCTTAAGGATTCTGTGCATCCCTTATTTAAAAAGGGAATTTTATCTTTTAGCATCTTTATTGATGCAATTAATTTGAGGAGAGGCAGGGAGAAAATAGGAGCTGAATCCTCAACTTTTACCTGGTAGAGAAGAGGGAGGAAGAGAGAAATCCTGGAAGAGTAACTACATATAACTACAACATCTACAATTAAAAAGGAATAACTGGGAGCTGGAGAAATCCAGACAGGTCAGTCCAAGCTCAGCACCTGGAAAACCACTGGAATAAGCAGTGGTTTATAGGCACCTGGGGGATAATGAGATGATAATGAGATAAGAGCTCACCTGGATTTGGGAGCAGACTCATTTCCTCTCCTTGGCAGGAGAACTGCTCTGGTTGATGGGGACAGGGGCAGATGGGATTTTCCCTGGCTCTCACATTGTCCCACACAGCAGAACTGCAAATCTGGGAAATCTGAGCCGCTCTGAGGGATGAACATCCCTGAAAACCCCACCTGGGCAGAGCCCTGGGTGATTCCCAGCCCAGCTGGGGTGGTGGCACACAGGGCCCTTTCTGGGGTCAGCAGCTCTTGGGAAGTTGCAGTTTATTGCAGCCCTGAGATATGTGAAAAGTCTCTGTTTCAGCCCGCATGTTCAAAGAATGAGTCAGAGTTCTTCAGTTCTCGGTCTCAAGGTTGTTTATTGAATCTTATCTATAAACATTTTTCTCCTGCCCAGCCAAGGTCTGTCCAGCAGGACAGTTCCAGGCACTCTGCCTGCCCTTGGGGCGGTGTTATGTCTTTATACTACAAACTAGGTATAACATGTTTACAATTACTTTCCAATACCTATCACCTGTGTTAGACAGTGAGTTTCTACTCTAAACCAATCCCAAAGTGCCAGCATCACAGCAGAAGATGGAGATAGAGAAGAAGAAGAAAGGCTGGACATGCCCAAGTCCCTCCATCTTGTCCCCAAAACTCCTATTCTAAAAACCCCAAAATCTACCTTTTCACCTAGTGATAATTTTATTGTTACACTACTTAAACTTCTGTGGCTTTCAGGTCTTCATACAAAGCTGGTAATTTGCTCCACGGGTCATAATCAAACCCACAGGAGTTCTGGGCTGTGTGCCAGGGTCTCTGAGCCCCCTGGCAGGGGTTTGGGCAACTCTGGACACCCAGAGGGATGCACTGAGTTCCAACAAGCAGCTTTGGTATCAAGCTTTGGAGGTAGAAGGCAGCAAAATTCCCATGAATTGGGAACCGCAGGCAGTGTCTGGACAGGTGAGATGGATCCTGATGGGATCCATCTTGGAACACAGAGTGGATTTGTGCTTGATCCCTGCCCAGACCTCACAGTTATCAACCCAGACCCTGCAATTATCAACCCAGAGCTCACAATTATCCCCCCAGACCTCACCCTGAGCTTCCAGAGACTGGCAAAATGCTCCTCCTCACCCCAAAGGCTCTGCCCCCTCCTCATGGCCATCCCTGGACAGGGATTTTCCAGCATTCCAGCAGCAGCAACATCACTAATGGGAGGGGGTTTGAGCCCAGAAAACACATCCAGCACCAGGGGATGTTCAGGGGAATAGCTCCCAGATTTGGGAACAGAAAAGCTGGTGAATGAAATTAGCACAGACACGATGGAATTTGTATCCAGCTGCAAGGAAATATTTATTTTGACCCCATAAAAGTCTCAGATTTGGGAACAGAAAAGCTGAAGGGTGAAATAATCACAAACTATGAAGGAATTTGTATCCAGCTTCAAGGAAATTTCAATTTTGACCCCATGAAGTTCACTTACAATGGACTCTTGTGTGGCCATTGTCCCCAGCTGCTCCATCCCTGGGATAACTCTTAGATAATCCATCAAATTTTCTTCCTTTGCTCTTAAGCAAATGATTTTCCTGAAAGAATCAGCCTGGGAAGGATCTGCAGGCATTGTGTAGGAAAAGCCACACCTGACACATTCCCTCCAGACCTCCAGAGGTGCAGCTGCCTCACCCTTGCATCCTACACCTTTGGGGACGCCCCTGTCACCCTGAGCTGCCACCTCTCCCCCTGTTCCTGGCTGGAGGCCTTTAAATCTGAGCCTAAAGTGTGTCCTGTGTGCTCTGGCAGGTGAGTGACAACCTCAGCACTTCATTAATGTGCCCAAATTGCCCACAAAAATGTGAATTGCACAACTCTTTTTGCTTCTGTCACCTCTGGTGTCTCCTCAGCTTTCTGTGGGGTTCACTCCCAGCCTCTCTCAGTAGTTCAGAAGGGAGAGAGCAGGAATTGTTCAGGGGTTCTGAAGCAAAAACACTTGGAAGTTTTCAAAGTGCTCTGGAGGATGAAATCTGAACTGAATATGATCCTGATGAATTGGAGGCATGACCTGGAATAAATCCAATCAAATTCCACAGAGATGAAGGCAAACAGCTCTGTTTGTTGGGATCCAGATAGGTGAGGGCCCCTCTTGCCAGCAGAGCTGCTTTGAGAATTTTCTCTCCCTCTCCTCACCTCCAACCTGCCCCTTCCTGCCTTGGGATGAGCGTGCTGCCCTCTGAGGTGTGCTGCTCACTGTTTGAGGGGCTGCATCTGAGCCAACTCTCAGGAAAATTCCTCTCCTTTATCTGTAAAGAGTGAGGAGGGTCCTGCTCCAGCTCCGGCTCTGCTGGCAGCCCAGCCCCACCAGCAGCCCCTCAGCCTCTCTGCAGAGGGGGAAGCAAAGGGGCTGCCAGGAGCAGGCAGCAGAACCCCCCTGCTGGAGCCAGGACTCCTGCACACCCCTTTGGGGGAAGGAGGAATCAGATGGGGAAAATGGGGAAGAGTTTGCGCAGCACAGCCAAACTCAGAGTCAGGCACAAACTCAAAATGTGCCTTTGTAAAAGATAATTCCAGAATCAGGGGCTGAGTTTGGAGAGACCTTAAAGCCCATCCAGACCCACCCTCTGCCATGGGGAGGGACAATTCCCACTCGCCCAAGTGGCTCCCAGCCCCAATGTCCAGCCTGGCCTTGGGCACTGCCAGGGATCCAGGGGCAGCCCCAGCTGCTCTGGGCACCCTGTGCCAGGGCCTGCCCATCCTGCCAGGGAATAATTCCCAATTCCCAATATCCCATCCATCCCTGCCCTCTGGCAGGGCTTAGATGGGCAGGGTCTCCCTCCCCTACCCACACCCTCTCAAACACCACCAAACCACCCAAACTCAACACCAATTTTCCCAAATCCGTAACTCCCCCCAATCATTTCAACAACTCCCATAACTCCACCTCTCAACCAATCCATCACTCTCCACACTATTCCACAAAAATTCCTCAAAGATTTATTAACACAGCTCAGAACCACAGGGAAGCCATGCCCTGTGTCCTGTCCCTCCATCCCTGGTCCAAATTCCCTCTCCATCTTTCCTGTCACCCCCTTCCGGTCCTGGAAGGACACAATTAAATCACCTCAAAGCTTCTCTTTTGCAGGCTGGACAATCCCAGCTCTCTCAGAGCCTGGCCCAGGTCCCACAGTCCCCATCCCCATTTCTGCCACCATTCCTGGATCAGTGTCCAGCTCCCACTGGGCTCAGCATGGAGCCAGGAGCTGGGAGGTGGAGAGGAGTCCCATCTAAAGCTGTTCTCTTCAGCCTGAAGCCATTCCCTGTCACTCCAGTTCCCCAGGAGGAGTGGATGAAGAGCAGCCAGAAGCCTGAACCTGAGCTTGGAGTGCAGCAGCAGCAGGAGGCATTAACAGATGGAAAGTCATCAGCTTGATGCTGTGGCTTTTCTTGTCAGTGATCTTTATTGTTATGCTGGGATCTTGGAGGAAAACCAGGAAAAAAAGGAATTGGTAAATTTTCTCTTCAAAAAAACAGGAAGTGAGGGGAAACATTCCTGTGTCCCACAACATAAATATACTTAGAGAAGAATAACAGCTTGATATGCACCTTGTGTAGGGTGAAACAGTGAAAAATGAACAATAGAAGAAATTTCAGCAATAAAATAAGGAAAAACCTTTAGCCTATCAAGAGAGAGAAGCACAGGGACACATGAGGGACAATTAAATGGGGACAATTGCAGGAGAGATCCTTATTAATCCATCTATTAAGAGTTGATCTGTGGCTGTGCTTTAGTTCCAGTGCTGGATTAAATGATCCCCTGAGGCTCCTTTCAGATCCTATCCCACAATCTGGGCCATTTTTTGGTGGCACAGAAAGTTGTGGCCTGAAAAACCAAAACCCCAAAGATAAGAATGCTTTGACAATGGCAATCTCCAAACAAGCAACCTCAACTTGGACCCTGCTGGAAAGAGAACTTCCAAAAGGTGGGATAAGAGTAGAGGAGGCTGCAGGAACAGCAAAAGGATGACTGGAGACTTGGGAAACAGCAACGAGGCTTTTGTGGAGATGAAATCTGGGAACATCATCTTAAAAAAACTGGAGGACAATTGGGTGTGCTCAGAATCTTGACTCTGCTTGTTCAGAATTAAACTTTATTGACATTTATCAAGACAAGACTAATGAAGAAGATTGGGCAGAAGCAGGGCCTGGATTTTGTTTGTTTAATTGTAATTGGTTTTTCCAACAGATAATTAACTGTGGAACTCATTGCTCCAAGACACGACAAAGACTGGGAACTTCTCAAGGGGAGTTGGAACAGCAGAGATGTCAACAAGACTGAGAGGCACAATGTTTGTTTAGGGGAAATAAATTATCCCTGCTCGCAAATTAAATCAGCCACGGAGCCCTGGGGACCGCAAAGGGGGAGTTTGGAAGCTCAGGATTGAAAATTTCCTTATTCTGGATGTTTATTCCATTTGGTGCTGCCCACCATGGCTGGCAGAGGAGGTCACCAGGTAGATCCATGGCATGGAATCATGGAATCATTGAGAATGGTGTGGGTGGGAAGGGATCCTACAGCTGATCCCGTTCCACCCCTGCCATGGGCAGGGACACCTTCCACCATCCCAGGGTGCTCCAAGCCCTGCCCATGGGAAGGAATCAATCTAAAAATGTTTCTCCCTATCACCCCACATATAAGAATCAAACCTTTTGATACTTCTGGCAGCCTTTCTGATGCAGCTGCCATCAGGAATGTTTTTAGTTTATAAAGATCAAGGCTGAACCTTTTATTGGCTGGAGTTTTTTAACTAAAAGATTATTTTTAGGATAGGTATGTATGTGATAATTTTGATAACAATTGTATTAATCATGACACCTTTCAATGTGTGCAGAGATTAATTAATAAGGCCATTAAAGGAGTGTTTTTGATGGAAAAAAAGGGGGAGATGTTGAGATATTGGGATATTGGGACACAAGACAGATGATGGACTTTGGATCTGGTTATCATAAGAGATTTGATAACAGGATGCTTTGACAAGAGCAAATGGAACTTTGGGGATTGTGAGAAGATTCAATCAGACTGGTTTACCAGAAAAAGAAAATTTCATTAAACTCTTCAAGCAAGAGATGTTGTAATATGCATAAGTTTGTGTATGTGATTTTAACCTAATAATTGTAGTAAACGTTACTAGTCTTCCTAAAACAGTATATAAGCATTGGTAGTCCACAATAAATTCAGATTCTGATCACCCAATCAATCTCTCCTGTCTCTCTTCATTGCCAACACTGCTCAGCCTGGCCTTGGGCACTGCCAGGGATGCAGGGGCAGCCCCAGCTGCTCTGGGCACCCTGTGCCAGGGCCTGCCCACCCTGCCAGGGAACAATTCCTGCTCAAAATCCCATTTAACCTCCTCTCTTTCAGTTTTAAGCCACTCTGTCCTCTCAGTTGTAGTTGTGTCTTCACAAGTCCAGCAGGAATGCCAGCCCTGTGGTAGCTGGAATTTGCCCTTGGCATTTTCTTGGGTTTCTGTGGTTGAGATGACCCCGAGGTATCAGAAAGTCTCTTTTTTTCCCAGCCCCATGACAGCAGAAGAAGTTGAGATTTGTCAGTTCTGCTTTCCAAGGTTGTTTTCTCTTATCTGTTCCATTCTCTCTCTCTCTGACCTGCTGAGGTCTGTCCAGCAGGTCGGGTTGTGGCACAGTCCCTGACCTTGGGGCAGTGTTGGCTTTTTATACTAAGAACTATGTGTACTTTATTTACAATAATTTTCCAATACCTATCACCTATGTTAGACAGTCTGTCTCTGCTGTAAACCAATCCAAAAGTGTCACCATCACCCAGAAGATGGAGGACAAGAAGAAGAAGAAGAAGGACAGGACATGCCCAGATTCCTCCATCTTGCCTCTTGAACCCCCATTCTAAATCCCCAAAATTCTACTTTTTCACCCTGTGACAAATTCACTGTCATTCTACTCAAACTCTTGTGGCTTGTAAATCCTCACACAAAGCTGATAATTGTTTCCATGGGCTAAAATCAAAGGCACAGGTGTTTGTGACTCTGTGCCAAGGTTTCTGAGCCCCTTCCCAGGGTCTGGAGTCACCCAGGGCAGCCAGAGGAATGTCCTGGGTCCCAACACCATTTCTGGGCACCAAATGGAAAACACCTTCAGCTCCTAAGAGCAGCAGCCAAGTGCTGGGGTTGGGAATATTTGGGAATTCAGCCTCTGGAGGGATGTCAGGCCAGGCTGGTGTCCCAAACAGCTCAGAGCCTCTGTGAACCACCCAAGGGTGTCCAAGGAAGGTGCTGGGCTCAGAGGCTGTTTCATGGAGCCTTTCTGAGGGGAGTTAATGACAATATTGGAGGAACTGGAGGGGAACATATGGAATTTCAAAGCTGCATGGAAAAGGACATCAGTGCTTAATGCTTGAATTCACCACTTAAAATAAATGCCTCTCCATGCACCCAGCACTGCCTTATCTCTGCCTTATCACCATGAAACCCAAGCACAGATGAGCTCCAGCCTGATGGCTCTGGGAGGAATTGCTGGGTAGAACCTGATGATAATGAGTAGCTGTGAGATGGGGATGAAACTTCTTCATATATTGAATATTTATTTCAAATTGTTGCCAGCCAAACCAGTGGGCAAGAAAAACAATAAGACACAAAGCCTTGTCTTTTCAATACATGAGTTTTATTTTTATTTTAGGTCTTCTTGCCCCGCTAGCAAAGGTCATAAATTATTTAACTGCTGTGGCTCAGCTTTCTCTTTTTTACTGTCTAATAAAATCAGAGAAATATAAATCTATTTTAGGTCCTTTTTTACAAATAATTGAGAGGGGTGACAAGCAAAACAAGAATTGAAGTAACAATTCAAGGCAGGATGGCAGCAAGTTGTGAGCACACCAGGAGGTTTCAGTAAAAAGCCTGTAAGGTGATTTTTGCTTCTTCCTGGCCAAAGATGTCTTGTTGCCTTTTTAAATTTAATAATTTATTGATTCAATGCCTGGATTTTTCATCTCCTGGCTGCTTGCTGCCTATTAAACACATAATTCAGGGGGTTACATTATTGTACTTTGGGCTGCCCACGTTTCAGGCAAAAGCTGGGGAAAGAGGCACTGAGAACTTTGTGGGAATTAATCAGGTTATGGAGCTGTGGGATCAGATCCCTGCCTGCTTTTCCGGGGACTGTGGGGCCTGGAAATTTTAAATAAGCAGCAGGTTTTTGGGTGTGGACCTGTTTTGGTTGGCACTTGGAATTGTTGCAGGGAAAAAAGTGGAAAGGTCAAGGAAGAAGTGGAAAAGGGAGAAATTTAGCACAAGGAGAAAGGAGAGGAGCAGTGTGGGAATAGGGGGAGCAGGGGGGTATTTAAGGGTTGGAACCTTGTCCATGTAGGAATTTTCCCTACTCTCCAATCTAAAACTCCCCTGGCACAACTTTTCCAACTTTTCCCTTTCCTAAGAGGGAAAAACCTGAGCTCTTCCTCTGCCCTGGAAGTTGGGATCTGTTCTTCTTTGTCCCATAGGAAATCAGTGGAGCCATAGGACCATGGGATTTTTAAGGTTGGAAAAGACCTGGAAGATGAACAAGTCCAACCCTCAACGCAGCACCACCACATTCAGCACTGACCCTTGTCCCCAGGTGCCACATCCACAGGTTTGTGAGCAGTTCCATGGCTGATAATCCAGCACTGCCCTGGGCAGCTGTGTCAATGTCTGAGAATGCTTCCAGTGAAGGAATTATCCCAAAATGCCCCCTGAGCCTGCCCTGGCCCAGCCTGAGGCCGTTCCCTCTGCTCCTGTCCCTGTTCCCTGGAGCACAGCCCGACCCCCCC
>WBNP01048447.1:0-10347 GCA_013401095.1 Passerina amoena
AAGCCCAAGCACACCCCGGCTAAGCCCGGGTCTATTTCTGGCTCTAAGAACATTGGGCAAGAGCAATTTAAGATGTGCAACTCGGAGCTAAAACGGGAGGAGGAATAAAATGTGTGGCTCAGGCAGAAAAAATTTAGCAGCGGCCGTGCACGGGCAGCGTCAGGAAAAGGGATTTTTGCAGAATTAAATATGGGGTGGCTTTATTGGGCAGATAGGCAGCCGTCCCTGCCCTGCTGCCACAGTGTCATTATTTAATAAATCACATTTATAATGACAGAGAACGCGGGCACAGCCAGTCAGCATCTCATCCAGGCAATTATTGGGATGGAGCACTGGAGCCGGGCCAGGATGTGCCACCGTCCCCTCAGAGAGCTCTGGCTGCCCTAAAACAGCCTCGTTTCCCCCCTCATGCAGATAGGAATGTGGAAAACCCATTATCTGCAATATTTTGTCCTGCTTTTGGACTTGGAGCCCTCTCAGTCCTATTTAAACCTATGGAGCCCAAATGGGGTGATTTGGCTTCTTGGTAACAAATTTGAGCCGTGGCCCCAAACAGCAGATGGTGGAGGCTCTTCCAGCTGAAAAATGGGATCATTTTATTCTGGGGGAGCACTGGCTGGGGGGAATTTAGTGATGGATGCATCAATTTTGGCTTGCTTGGGGCAGAATGTGGAGCTCGTTGGGAGCTGGGCAGCCCTGCTGAGGTGGGAGGGCCACAAACCCACGGCAAAGAGCCCCAAATCTGTGGATCCATGGCTTAGGGGGGAGGTTTGGAATGGGATCCAGTATCCCCCAGATCCATGGCTTTGTGGGGTGTTGGGATGGGATCCAGCATCCCCCGGATCCACGGCTTTGTGGGGTGTTGGGATGGGATCCAGCATCCCCTGGATCCATGGCTTTGTGGGATGTTGGGATGGGATCCAGTATCCCCCGGATCGATGGTTTTGTGGGGTGTTGGGATGGGGACGGGATCCAGCATTCCCTGGATCCACAGCTTCGCGGGGTGTTTGGGATGGGATCCAGCATTCCCTGGATCCACAGCTTCGCGGGGTGTTTGGGATGGGATCCAGCACTTCCTGGATCCACATCTTCATGGGGTGTTCCAGATGGGGATGCCAAGCCCATGGAATGCCTTAATCTCACAATCTGCTGGAGGCACCGGGGACACCACGCCAAGAACAACACCGGGGATAAATCCCTGCCGTGGCGGGGTTTTGATGTTGTGGTTTTTATGTTCTCGCTGCCCAAGTCCCCACCTGGTTCCCCCTGGGACGCAGCCAGGGGAGCGGGAGCAGGTCAGGGCTGCCGGGATGGAGCGGCCAGGGCTGTAATGAGCAGGGAGCAGCACTTCAAAGGCTCCCGAGGATGTCACGGAGCTGCGTGCCTGGATCCAGGCTCCGCTCCAGCCCCGGCATCCCTCAGGTCACGGGATGGTCCCAGCTCCACGCATGGTTGGCATGAAAATCATCCTGGCTCTTCCCCAGTTGGGGTTTTGTCACGGGACACTGAAATTCAGGGAATTTCTCATGGTTGCAGAGGGAAGTTGGATGTGGGATAAACCACGGCCGGACGTGCCGGAGCTGCAGCGGGAGCTGGGCTTGCCCAACACCGCCGCACAGGTCCCACGTGTGGAACTCCAGGGACCATTTCATCACCCAGGGATGGTCTCGGGGCTCCTCCCACCCACTCGTGGCTGGGTTTAATTCCAGGTTCAGAGACTTGGCTCCCGTGGTCTCTGACCCGAGGTTGCTCCATTCCAGGTCCACCCCGAGAGGTGCTGCGTCCTTTGACGTGCATGCCACGCCGGCGGTGACGGTGCACATGATCCACAGCCCCACCACAAAGCCCAGCCTGGACGCCCGGTGGCCCCTGGATCCCGACATCGAGGTGGTGGTGACCATCGATGTCACCAGCAGGACCGTCGATGACAACCAGGTCAGGTTGTCCTACGTGCTGTTCATGAGGCCAGACTCGGGGAAATAAGTGACGTTTCCTAGGAAAACTCAAGGGCTTCTGGGTAACGCTGACACCAGCGTGGTTTGTCATGGGGAAAGCTTGAGCAGAGTTGTGTAATTGGCACTGACGAGAAATGAAACCCAGAAGGAGAAGGTCCCACTTGGTGCCCCAATGATGACATCACATCATTGGGTTGCAAAAGTCGGTGCCAGGCAGCAAAAAATACGCCAAGTCTGACATTTTCCGTGCCTGATTTTGTGCTGAAGATGGCACAGAGGGTTCCAATGAACTGTGATTAATGGAGAATGGCTGGAATGGACCTCCCAGGGCCCTGATGGCTGGGCAGGCAGGGGTTGGAGTGGTGATCTTTGTGGGGCCCTTCCCAGCTCATTCCATGATCCCAGGAGGGCAGAGATCCCACCAGCCCAGAGGGGTGTGGGATGGAGATCCTGCCAGCCTGGTGGGATGTGGGTCACGGTGTGGGGATGGAGATCCTGCTGGCCCAGTGAGATGTGGGTCACGGTGTGGGGATGGAGATCCCACCAGGCTGGTGGGGTGTGGGTCACGATGTGGGGATGGAGATCCTGCCAGCCCAGCGGGGTGTGGGTGACAGTGTGGGGATGGAGATCCCACCAGGCTGGTGAGATGTGGGTGTCACGGTGTGGGGATGGAGATCCTGCTGGCCCAGTGAGATGTAGGCCATGGTGTGGGGACGGAGATCCCACCAGCCGAGCAGGGTGTGGGTCACAGTGTGGGGATGGAGATCCCACCAGGCTGGTGGGATGTGGGTCACGGTGTGGGGATGGAGATCCTGCCAGCCTGGTGAGATGTAGGTCATGGTGTGGGGATGGAGATCCCACCAGCCTGGTGAGATGTAGGTCATGGTGTAGGGATGGAGATCCCACCAGGCTGGTGGGATGTGTGTCACAGTGTGGGGATGGAGATCCCACCAGCCTGGTGAGATGTGGGTCACGGTGTGGGAATGGAGACCCTGCTGGCCCAGTGAGATGTAGGTCACGGTGTGGGGATGGTGATCCCACCAGCCCAGTGTAGTGTGGGTCACGGTGTGGGGATGGAGATCCTGCCAGCCCAGCGGGGTGTGGGTCACGGTGTGGGGATGGAGATCCTGCCAGCCTGGTGAGATGTGGGTCACGGTGTGGGGATGGAGATCCCACCAGGCTGGTGGGATGTGGGTCACGGTGTGGGGATGGAGATCCCACCAGCCTGGTGAGATGTGGGTCACAGTGTAGGGATGTCTCTGCAGGTGAAGATCTCCTACTACGACCGCGAGGGCCATGAGCTGGCGGTGGCCTGGCTGTACCTCACCTGTGTCGGTAGGTGCCCACCAAGGCTCTGGGAATTCCTGGTCTCTCGGGATCTGGCTGGATCCACGAGGCCGGGATTCCTCGGGGGCCACAGGCAATAAAGGTTTGGGTGTTCACCGATGCTGACGAGCAAGAGGGAAACAATTAAACCGTGATTAATTAAACACTGCCTTATATGGTGTGGGAGAGACGGAGGCTGGGCTGTGTCCCCACCCAAGAGCATCCTCCTGTGCTGAGGTGGTTCCTTGGGAGAAGAGGATCCACGGGAGATCTCCTCACCCAGCTCCAGCCAGCACCAGGGGAGAGGGATCGGCACCGAAGCGGTGCCTGACCTATTTCAGGAGTTTAGGGTGAGGTGAATCATCCCCTCCAAATGCCTGCTCTCCCCTGCTGACTACAAAGGGAGTCTAGACAACCAGTCTGGGTGCAGAAGTCTCCACTTGGATGGATTCATTACCCTAAATTTGGGATTTTCTGAAGCGTTCACATGACAGTCTGACCTGTGTCCTCAAGTCATGCCTACGCCTCCCAAAATTGCCCCGGGAGAGGCTAAAGGTTTCCCGTGTCCTGTGCGTGATGGGCCTCACTGGAGCCAACTGGGGCCACCACTGGCCACAGGGATTTTGCCTTCCAAATGTTCTTCTCTTGGCTGGATTTGGAGTTTCCCTCCTGGCTTTTCCATGTCGTCCTCTCTGCCCCAAGGAGAACAATCTCTGACTCAATCCCTGTGTTTTCCATGCTTTGTGTGTCCCATCTGGAAGAGTTTTTGGGTTAGGATTGAGGTGGGGTTTGGATGAGGTCACCAGTAAATCTCTGCAGCAGAGGCAGAAATTCGGGGCAAGAAGAGCTATGTGAGGAAATTCTCAGATTTCCTAGAAATTATTTGGGTGTTTGCTCAACCACAGTGAAAACGCATTTTTGTGCCTCCACCGTGTTTTGGCTTCGTGGAAAACAGGACAGTCAATAGGAAATGGGTGAAAATGTAAAAAATGCCATGGAAATATAAAATCTGCCATGAAAACATAAAATCTGCCATGAAAACATAAGAAAATGGCATGAAAACAAAATCTGCCATGAAAAAATGCTATGGAAACATAAAATCTGACACGAAAACATAAAATCTGACACGAAACCATAAAAAATGCTATGAAAATGTAAAATCTGACATGAAGTGGGGGTGTCCCTGCTGGGGGGAACCAAAATGAGAGGAGACAGCTGGAGATCAAAGAGGGAAAGCCATGGCAAAGCCGTTGGGTCGGATTTTCTTCTCCTGTTCTGTTGGGTCTGGAGCAGCTTTGGGGGGCGAGGTGCAGTTGGTGTGGGGTCATGGTGCCAAGGAGAGCCCAAAATGGCCCCATGGTCCCCTGCCCTTGGCTTCCTTCCCTCTCGCTGTTCCAGAGGTGTCCCTGGACGTGGACTGGAACCGGAGTGGCCGAGTGAAGAGCAAGGGCAAGGACAAGGACAAGGTGAGTGAGGAGAGCGTCTTGGGAGGGCGGATCCATCACCAGCCTCTTCCCGGAAAATCTCCAGGGGGGACAGGGACCTGGGTGGTGTCTCCGTGAGGGCAAACAGCCCAGCAGATCCTCAGCCTACTAATTGAGCAGGAAAAGGATTTATTTTCCTATTCCACGCCAAAACCACCTGCAGCTACAGCCCGGCCCTGAGGATCCTGTAGGAGAAAAGTCTGGGCTTTTTCTTCCTTTCTCTTCCCTTCTTTCTCCCTTCTCTCTCCCTTCTTCCTCCCTTTTTTCCTCCATTTCTCTTCCCTTTTTCCTCCCTTTCTCTTCCATCTCCTTTCTCTTTTTCTTTTCCTTTTTGGGCCCCAAAGGTGCCGCTGAATGAGTTGAGCAAACAAACAGCAGGAGATTTCCCCCTTTGGCCACACATCTGCCTATGCCCAGGCCCTCAAGCCAGGCTAATTAACCACAGATCAGCCGGGCTAATTAACCGCAGCCTGATCGGCGGCGCAAATTGGTATCAAGATGGGCTGAGCTTCCAGAAGCGCTGCAGCCGTGTCCAGGCGAGGCTGGAGGCACTTCCAGCCTGGCTGGGAGATAAAATCTCGGAGCAGTCCATGCAGGCCCTGCTGGAGCTGCCGTTGGGATGGCGCGGTTGGAGCGGCGCTGGTGTCTCCTCAAAGCACGGTTGGGTTCTCCTCCGAGCCTGTGGCTTTTCTTGGCCTAGCATGATGGAAATCCTGCTCCTGTCCCCTCTCGGTGCTTCTCCTCCAGGCCAAGTGGACGTGGGGCCCAGATGGACAAGGGGCCGTGCTGTTGGTCAATTGTGACCGGGACAGCCCCGGCGCGGGGGGCACGGACAGCGGCCAGGCGGACATACGGACACCGGCAGGTGGGCTGTGACCCCGAGGGGCTCCCTGGGGGTTTCCCTGCTGCCATCCCTCTGTGTCCCCTGTGTCCCCCAGACCTCCAGGACATGTCGGTGATGCTGCTGCGGACCGAGGGCCCCAGCGCCATCTTTGCCGAGTACCCGGTGGTGCTGCATGTCCCCGAGAGCGACGCGGACAAAGTGCGGGTGTTCCACGCCGTCCGTGAGTGCCTCTGCCTCCCCCTGCCCCCAGCAGCCCTGCGGGACCCCAAGGCCAGCCAGCCCCACAGGTTTTGTTCATTGGGGTGCCCCTATTTGCTGTAATCACCCTTTTACCCCCAAAGCTCTTCTGCTGTTGCACAGGGTGGGGCTCTATGGGAAAAACCAAGGGGGAGAAGGCTCCAAAGAGGCTTTTCCCAACGAGGGCTGGAATTTTGACATTCCCATGGCGCGGGAAGCCCCACGTGGCTCCCGGCACTGTTTTGGCTCGGGCAGGGAGCCAAGCAGCCAAGCAGCCCATCCCGTTGGGCAGCGCCCTTTGGCTTTGAACGGTTGGATCCCCGGCAGCTCCGCGCCGAAAATCAGGTCCGGGGAGCCAAGGGTGTCATTAGAGATCCTCAGCCAGAGCCACGCACCTTGAAAGGGCTGGACCCGAGGGGACAGAGCCCTCTTTGTCCCGGGAAGATCAAGCGTGTTCCCCAGGGAGGAGGAGGAGGAGGAGGAGGAGGAGGAGGCTCTTCTGCCACCCTTGGGCACCAGCCACCTTGTCCTCCTGCTGGCGTGTCCCCCTGTGGGCAGGCTCTGGGAATTTGGGGTTCTCCAGGCTGAGTTTGGGGTGGGAATCCCAGGTTCTCCAGGCTGCTGAACTCGGGATGGGAGTCTGGGGTTCTCCAGGCTGAACTCAGGGTGGGAATCTGGGGTTCTCCAGGTTTTTGAGTTCAGGATGGGAATCTGGGGTTCTCCAGGCTGAATTCAGGGTGGGAATCTGGGGTTCTCCAAGCTGCTGAACTCGGGGTGGGAATCTGGGGTTCTCCAGGATGCTGAGTTTGGGGTGGGAATCTGGGGTTCTCCAAGCTGAGTTTGGGGTGGGAATTTGGGGTTCTCCAAGCTGGGTTTGGGGTGGGAATTTGGGGTTCTCCAAGCTGCTGAGTTTGGGGTTCTCCAGGTGGTGATGCCTACCCGCTCTACAAGCCCGTGCTGGGCCCAGACAAGCTCTCCTACGTGCTGGACCACGCTGGCCACGGGGACAGCACCTTCTACGTGGAGGGGCTGGCGTTCCCTGACAGGGGCTTCAGCGGCCTCGTGTCCTTCAGCGCCAGCCTGCTGGAGGTGCCCCATAAGGTATGGGGGGGTCAGCCCCACCCCTGCCCTGGCAAACCCCCCGTGCTGGAGGTCCCAGGCTCCGTTTTGGCTCCCCCAGGACTCGCCGGGCACGCCGATCTTCACGGACACCGTGGTGTTCCGTGTGGCGCCCTGGATCATGACACCCAACACCCAACAGCCCCTGGAGGTGTTTGTCTGCAGGTAGGAGGGGTGTCCATGGACAGGGGTGTCCCCTGCCCTGGAGCACTCGCCTGGGAGGAGTTCCCGGCCCTTCCTGGCTGTGTGGGACCTGACATGAGCCAGGCTTAGGCATTCCTGACTGGGAATGGTTGGGAAGGGAGCCAGCTGCTGCTGTGGGAGTCATTTCCATCCCAAGGAGAAGGGCTGGAGTTCCCTCTCCAGGTCCATTCCCATGCAGGAATGTTGCCCAGGGCATTTAAATCTCAAGGAGAAATGCTGGAAGAACATCTCCAGGTCCAATTCCATGCAGGAATGCTGCCTGGGGTGTTTAAATTCCAGAGAGAAAGGTTAGAGTTCCCTCTCCAGTTCAAATCCCACAAAGGCTGGAGAATCCTCTCCAGCTCCAGTCCCACCAAGGCTGGAGTTCCCTCTCCTGATCCAACCCCACAAAGGCTGGAGTTCCCTCTCCAGCTCCAACCCCACAAAGGCTGGAGTTCCCTCTCCAGCTCCATTCCCATGCAGGAATGCTGCCCAGGGTGTTCAGGATTGAGGAACGAGCTGCGGGGTCGGGGTTTTGGGGGTTCCCCACGATCCCCCTCACAGCCCTGGTCCCTCAATGTCCCCCCCAGCATCAAGCAGGGCTCGGATTCCAACGAGGCCTTCCTGGAGGGGCTGCGGGTGCTGCTGCGCAAAGCCAACTGCAAACTGACCGTGTGCTCGGAGCAGGACTCGCGCAGTGACCGCTGGATCCAGGTCAGCCCCACCAGGGCCCCCCCCCAGGGACACCCGGGCACAGGAGAGCCCCCCCTGTGGCTTGGGCAGCTCCTGGAATGCCAGAGGATGGCCCTGGGAGCGGGCACTGAGGCACAGGGAATGCTGCCGGGGTGGCACGGATGGGCACAATGGCCTGGGAGCCCTGGCTGGCACCAGGGACACAGAGGGACACCGGGACAGGGACCCCGTGGGGCTGTGCAGGGACACAGAGGGGCCCCACTGCAGGGGGGACCCCAGTGAGGGAGGGGACCCTGTGAGGACATTGCAAAAGGGACCCCATGGGACATTGCAGAGGGGACCCCATTGCAAGAAGGACCCCGTGGGACATCACAGGGGGTCCCTGCTGCAAAAGGGACCCCGTGGGACATTGCAAGGGGGTCCCTTTTGCAGAAGGATCCCCGTGGTGCTTTGGAAGAGGGACCCAAGGGACACCTCCAGAGTGACCTCATTGTACGAGGGGACCCCATTGAAAGTGTCACCCTGTGGGGCTGTGCAGGAGGGTCCCAGTGCCAGGGGACCCCAGGGGGACACCGTGGCTGTGGTGTCACCCCATGGGGCTGTGCAGGAGTGTCCCAGTGCCAGGGGGACCCCAGGGGGACACCGTGGCTGTGGTGTCACCCCGGGAGGGCTGGGCAGGAGCCTCCTTGATGGTTTAGGCTGGGCTTTGCCAGGCTCGCCCCATTTCCTGCCCCACCCTCCCCACATCCCTGCTGGAGATTCCTATCACCCCCGAGAGCCTTCTTCCTCCTCCTCCTCCTCCTCGTCTCATTCCCACAGGATGAGCTGGAGTTCGGCTACGTGGAGGCTCCACACAAAACCTTCCCCGTGGTCTTCGACTCTCCCAGGAACAGAGGCCTGAAGGATTTCGCTTTTAAGAAGATCCTGGTGCGTCCTTGCATTGAAATCCCCCTTTTTCCCCAAAAAATCCCCACACGGGAGGTCCTTGGCACCTCTTCCCTCTTTCCCAGGGCCCGGATTTTGGCTACGTGACCCGGGAGCCCCCCGGGAAGAGCGTGACCAGCCTGGATTCCTTCGGGAACCTGGACGTGAGCCCGCCCGTGACGGTGCGGGGCAAGGAGTACCCGCTGGGGCGGATCCTCATCGGCAGCCCCCTGCCCTGGTGAGCGCCCGCCCTCCTCGGGACATCCCAAAACCCTCCCTCAGGAGACTCCAAAACTCTCCCTTGGAAACCTCTTGGAGAAAAAACAGGGTCCTGATGCCCATCAAATCCCAGATTTTACAGGCAAACCCCACGGCTGCTCCTCCGACCCTCAAAAAACCCGGCGGCCGTTTTCCTGTTTCCTCGTTTTCCCCGTTTTCCCCATTTCCCCCGTTTCCCCCGTTTACCCCGTTTACCCCGTTTTCCCCTTTTCCCTTTCCTCTTTCCCCTTTTCCCTTTTTCTCTCTTCCCTTTTTCCCCTTTTCCCTTTTTCTCTCTTCCCTTTTTCCCGTTTTCCCTTTCCTCTTTCCCCTTTTCCCTTTTTTCTTTTTCTGTTTTCCCCTTTTCCCGTTTTCCCCTTTTCCTGTTTTCCCGTTTTCCTCCTTTCCCCTCTTTTCCCATTTTCACCCCTTTTCCCCCAACCCCGCGCACCCGGGCTGGGTTTGTTCTTTGGGAGAGGAGCAGGGGAGCCCAGAACAGGGTGAAATCCCAAAAAAGGGGTGTTGTTGTTCCCATAAAATCCCGAATAACCGGGAATTGTTGTTCCCATAAAATCCCGAATAACCAGGGTTGTTGTTCCCATAAAATCCCGAATAACCGGGAATTGTTGTTCCCATAAAATCCCGAATAACCGGGGTTGTTGTACCTATAAAATCCCGAATAACCGGGGTTGTTGTGCCCATAAAATCCCGAATAACCGGGGCTGTTGTTCCCATGGAATCCCGAATAACCGGGGTTGTTGTGCCCAGGCCGGGCGGTGCTCTCAGCGAACAAAGCTCCCTGCCAAGCCTCCACAAAGGAGCGCATTTTCCAGGAAAAACAACACCCGCTCCCGATCCCTCCTGCTCCATCCCAAAAAGCCCACGGGACGCTCCCGGCCCAGCCCGGGGCTCGCGCTGCTTCCAGAGGAAAGGAAATGCAGGGAAATGGGATTTTCCCAGCCCCAATTGTCCCTGATTACCGGGAATTTCATTAACGCCTTCCCAGCCCGTTCTGTCTAAGAAAACTTGGCCCTCACTCCCGAAGTGAGGCGGGATTTGGGAATCGCAGGGATGGGAAAAACCCATCCCAGAGGTGCCCGAGCAGAACTGGGCATGGAATGATCCCATCCCTATGGAGAGATCCGGCCTGGAGATGTGTTTATGGAAAATGAGGGGATATATCCATGTATTTATCCAAGCTACAGGGAGATACACTGATATATTTATGGAATATTAAGGATCTAGTAATATATATTTGTACTGATATATATCAGTGAATATATATATATAAAAATATAGACAGAAAAATATATTTACCAATGTA
>WBNP01048776.1:0-10854 GCA_013401095.1 Passerina amoena
TGTTGGAAAAAGGAATGAAACTTAGCAAAATGTTCAATTACAGTTAGATTATAAGGAGTGTGTGAATGGGTTTGTTAAAGATAGTTCTGTAGCCGTTGATAGTGTGTGTTGGGTTTTGTGTGTAACTTAGCAAGTAGTCTTAGAGACTTAATAAACATTTAAACTAGGGTAGGAAAGTAAGAAGGCTAACCTGTCTAGAAGCAGCGCACAATAAGATAGGTACAAGATTTATGATTTTGTTTGTGAACCAAGGAATGTATCACGAGGGGTTTGTTGCTGGGGAAGGGGAATTGTTTCTTGGAGATCTTGTAACGAACTGCCTGTATGCAAATCATATAAAAGGGAAGCACCTGTATCTGAAAGATGGGGCTCTGTCTTGGGCTAGTCCGCAGGCTCCCGGGCCCTCAATAAAGCACCGCACAAAACTTATCCGAGTTTTGTGTCCTCTATTCATCGGGCAAAGAGGGGAGGGGAAAAATGGGGTGTGGGGGGTGCAGGGAAGGGTGGGGAGGCTGTGGGGAATGGAGGTTTTGAGCTGTGCCCCCTCAACACTTTCTTTTTCTTGGGCAAGAAGGAAGAGGCCGTTTGTGCTGAGAGTCAGATGGGAAATGGGCGGGTTCTGTCCTGGGGCGATCCTGTCCCAGAGGGTGACACATCCTGGCATGGGGGGACCTTTACCAGGATTGGCAGTTCCAGAAATGTCCCTGCACATTCCTGGCTGGGTGCCTGTGCCAGGGGTGGCACATCCTGGGGACCCCTGTCAATGCAAGGCTGGGGCCAGCCATGGCCCAGCCCCACTGCACAGGGATGGCCATTGCCCAGCCCTACTCTGGCCAGCCCCAGGTGGCAGCCAGCACCAGAGGGTCCCCCCTGCCCCCTTGGCTTTGATTCTGGCAGCTTTAGAGCTGCTGCAGAGGTGAGAATTCTGTGGGGGAAAAGGCCTGCCTGTGGTTTGCTCAGCTCTGCAAGAAGCACAAAACCCCAAAGGGAGCCCAAGCAATGGCTCTGCGAGGGCCTTTGATGGTTTTCAGAGCAGGGTTTGCTGGAAACCACCCCTGCAAGGGCAGCTGTGAGGGAACCAGTCTGGAAATGCAGCAATTGGTCATGTTGTCTCTTTGCTGAAGGGTGTGAGAGAGCCCCAGCACTACTGCAATTCCCACAACAATTCTTCAGGGCTGGACCCTTCTGAATGTGCCCCCCAGGATAGAATTCATGTCTTCGCCTCAGCAAAAACAGCCTCTGCCTTCTGCTGCAGGAAAGAAAAGTATTGGAGGATCACAGCCATAGGGCCCCATCCCAGACAGGACCCCAATCCCTGCCTGCACCCCCCACCCCCCTTTTTCCTCTTCCTGGTATCCCCTGAGCTCTTTCCTGCTCAGGTGTCCCTTAGGATGGCTGAACCAGGAAATTGGGGGTGACAGCAAAAAGCCCAGGAGTGTGTGGGGCAGAGACCCAGAGCCTACCAGGAGAGCCCTGGGGTGCCCCAGGGTGGGGGCTGTGCTGGGCTCTGGGTCACCCCCAAAATCTCAGGCACCCTGGAAGGAGCTGTGACCCCTGTGCCCACCCAGACACTGCCCATCTCTGGCACCCCCATTCCCCTGGGAACCCAACCATGGGACCCCCATTGCCTTGGTCTCTCCTCCCTGGGGACCCCCATCCCAGGACTGCCATTGCCCAGCACCACCATTGCCTTGATCCCATCCCATGGGCTGCTTCTTCCCCCAGAACCCCTATTCCCCAGGGTCACCTTTTTCCCCCTGCACCCCCAATCCTGGCACCCACATGCCATGACCCCAAATCCCTGGGGACCCTGTTCCAATGGCGCCCCCATCCCTGAATGGCCCCCAGGCATGGAGACCCCAATTCCCAGGGACCTCCATTCTGCTGGACACCCATCCTTGGTTCCCCACATCCCCTGAGCCACCCACTCCTGGCAACACCATCCCCCACCATGTCCCCAGACTATGCAGCCTTGTTCCCAGCCTGCCCCATCCTGTCCCCACCCCCCACCAAGGGCCACCTACACATGTGGACGGATGTGACCTCGCTTCCTTCCCCTTCATCCCAAGAGCCGCCAGCCAGGGGAGCGGTGGCCACAGCAGCGAGTGACAGCCAGTGCACATGGCTGGGGACACCGGGATGGCTGGGAAGGTGGCGCTGCTCCTGTGGGGTGAGTGCCCCGGGCACGGGCCTGACACCCCAGGGATGGGGAGGGGAGGGGGCACAGGGGGGCTGTGGGGTCCCCTGAGGTCCGCAATAGCACCAGAGTCAGTGCCAGTGCCAGTGATAGTGCATGGTGAGCACCCCACAGCCGCCACCCTGACACCCCCACAGCACCTGCCCAGGGACTCAGCTCACAAATCCCCCTCCCCTCTCCTTCCCAGAGCTCTTCTCAGTGCTGGTGCTGGAGGGTCTCCCCGAGCCCACCCAGGGAACCCTCCTGACTCTCAGCTGCCTCAGCACCCCCAGCCCCCTGCGGCCTCTAGCTCCCCTCCTGCACGTGTTCTACCAAGACGGGCAGGTCGTGGGGGGCCCGCAGAGGTCTCCGCAGCTGCTGGTGCCCTCCGTGGGGGTCTCCCACATGGGGAATTACAGCTGCCAGGTGCGCTCCGAGGGGGTGGCCGTGCGGAAGAGCAACGCCCGGCTCCGTTTCACGGTGTGCTGTGAGTGCGGGGATGGGCACGGGGAGCCCCCACAGCCTCCACGGGTCCCCCATCACCTTCTGGGTTCCCTAATAAATGCCCATGTCCCCCATCCTTTCCTGGGTACCTCACCTGATCCCTCAACTTTTACGTGGGTACCCCCAATTTCCCCGTAATCTTTTTCCACCTCTCCTCATTAATGCTGGGATCACCCTCCATGTCCCCCCATTCCTCAGTGGGGTCCCTTCATCTGTCCCTGGTTCAACCACAGCCCTCTCTGATCTCCCCCCATGGTCCTCAGGTTCCACCATCCCCTTCCTTTGTCCCCATACCCTTCTTAGGGTCTTCCCATCTTTCTCTCCAGATGACAGGTCCCTGAACCCTCCATCCTTCTTTGGGGTACATTTCCAAACCCCCTTCCATCTCTACGCCCCCTCTCCCTCAGAGGGGTCCCCCTTGCCCTCTCCCACCAACCCCCCACAGGTCCCTCACTTTCCCCTGGTTCCCCTCCCCCTCCTGGAGGGGTCCCGCCTTTGGGGGTGTCACTGTAGGCGCTGTCCCCCCGGGGGACAGGTGGAACTCAGGGACCACCTGGTGCTGAGCTGTGCAGTGGCCACAGAGACAGGTCCCCTGTCCTTCTCCTGGCACCGGGAGGGCTCAGTGGCACTTCTAGGCACCGGCCCCCACCTGAAGCTGCGCCATGTTGGGGACAATGACAGTGGCCAGTACTGGTGCCGGGTCAGCGACGGGGACAGCGTGGCTGAGAGTGACCCCCTGAAAGTAACCTTGGGCTGAGGATGACCTCACCCACAGCAGCCCCATCCCTCCTTACCCAGCGCCAGCCCTGTCTCTGTCCCCACAGTGCCTGTGGCCAATGCCACCATCACCCCTGGTCCCCTGGCACACCAGGTGCCTGCAGGTGACAACGTGACCCTTTGCTGCTCGGTGCAGGTGGGCTCAGCCCCTGTCACCTTCACCTGGCTGCACAACGGGCACGAGGTGGCCCGGGGTCCCCTCCTGGAGCTTGGGAACATCGATGTAGGACATTTGGGCACCTACCAGTGCGTGGCCACCAACCAGCTGGGACAGGACGGGCACCGCGTGTTCCGGGCACTCAGCCCTGAGCTGGCACTGGAAGTGACACCTGGATTGCCCACGGTCACAGGTAGGGTTACATGGGGTCATCAGGCTTTTTTGGACCCCTGGGGTTCAGGGTGACCCTGATGTGTCCCCCTCTGTTTCTTGCAGTGGCCGCAGGGGTCGGTGGGGCCCTTTTGTTCCTGCTCCTGCTCGTGGGTGTCATTGTGGCCTGGCACCGGTGGCACCATGTGGGTGTGTGACAATGGGGGGATGGAGGTCCCAGGGAGCTGTAGAGGCTGAAGAGGGTGCAATATATTGGCACCCACAGGCCCACAGAATTGTGATTTTGGAGGAGGGTTCTGTAGGGTTTGGGGAGGTGCTGGACGGTCCTGCAGGGATGCTGGGGGTTCTTTCAGGGGCCATTGGGGTATTTGTGGGTCTCTGTCCCTGCTGGGCTTTGGGTACTTAAGGCTGAGTTGGTCGGGGGCACTGAGGATGTTCATGATCTCTGGGGGACTTCAGGGATGCTTGGGGGTCCCTTGGGGGTTCAGGAATCCTGAATCATGGCCCTAGGACCCCACAGTCACCCCTCCCCACTTTCTTCTGTAGCTGCCAGGAAGAATCAGGAAAGGTGAGTGGGTGGCTCAAACCACACTCTCCCTTTTTACCCCAACACCCAAGCCCTCCCATTCCCTCCCCCACATCCCCTTTGTTCCCTCAGGGCCCCCCCAGATCCCCCGTCCCCCCCAGAGGAGGGACAGGTGCTGTACACCCACGTCGTGGTCACCAAGAGGGCAGGGGGTGAGTACGGGGGGGACACACGCAGAGGGACACGTCACCCACCAGTGTCACCCCACCCAGATCCCACAGCCTGTGTCTCTCGCAGCGTCCCCCCGTGCCACCACCCTTCAGGATCCCCAGGTGACCTACGCGGAGCTGCGGGGACCCCAGGGGCGACCGCCGGAACCCAGTGACATCCACGGGAATGTGCTGTGACACTGGAGGGAACTGGGGGGCAATGGGGGTCCCCACCCATGGGCACCCACTTGTGTGTGCGCTGCCACCAAAACTGCCCTTATCCGTACCCATGGAGGCACAAAGATCCCAAAGGGCTGAGAAAAGTACAGCTTCCTGAAACAGCAACGAGAGAGAATAAAACCATCAGAAAAAGGAACAAGCTTCAGAGTCCAAATTGCCACACAAGGAACGATTTCCCGGGAAAGCCCCCAAAAGGAACAAACCCTGAACACTCCCCCAAGCATGATTCCTCCACCAGAGGAACCTGGCAGGGCCCTGGACCTTCCTTGCTCTGATGGCCAAAGTGGCCTTCAGGAGGTTCTGGATACTCTTGTCCCCTGTCCCAAACCCCTCCTCTGCCATGTTCCCTGCACGAGGATGTCACAAAGTCCCTGTGGGGGTTCAGGAGCCTCCCCCTTTTCCAGGGCAGTCGAGATCAGGCCATAGCACAGAGTGGGGTGTCAAAGACAGAAAAAGTTTGAAGCCTGGAGACATTTTGGAACAGCTGTGTGTGGCAGGGGTGGGTCAGGCCTTGCTTTAGGTGAGGAAGGGCACTGTCTGTCCATCAGTCTGTCAGCTGTGACACACTGGGGACAGTGTGAGGCTCTGCAAAAGCCAGCTCCTGAGTGGCCGGGTGACCAGAAATGCCACCTGGGGGGAGGGCCTTTGGTGGCCCAACTGGCTTAAAAGGCAGAGCATGAAGTGGCCAAGTCCGTGGCCCTGACCTCTTTTGGGGTGTCTGTCCCAGCCACGCTTGAAGTCAGGAGTTGGCAACACATTTAAATGAGAAATATCTGCCAGGGAAAGTGGGAATATTCCTGGAATGGAAAAGAAGACCCATGTCTGAAACTTTTTTTAATTTCAAAAATGATGGGGCTTCCAGGCCAAAGTGTAGGAAAAGGAATAACAGCTCTTTACTAGGAAATTTATAAACCAGAACAGAACAAACAACACAAACCCAGAACTTTCCCGCTCAGTGCTGTTGGTTTTTGTGGCAGTTCTAACCGCGGCCAGCAGGGGGCGCTGCAGAGAGCACTCATGGCCGGCAGGGGGCGCCCTGCTCCAGCTCCATCCCATCAGGGGCCATGGCGGCCTCGGACAGGAGGCAGGAGGGGAAATCGCTCCTTTTGCAAACTCACGGCCACCAATCGCTCCCGGCACCACCACCAGCAGCGGGCAGAAGCCACCAAGGCAGCAGGTTGGATCCCAGTGCCCACTGGCAGCGTAGCAGTGTCCCGGGGCCAGGCACACGCCCTGCACAACACCCGTGACCGCTCTCCATGATCCCGAATGGAAGGAAGGCAGCGCCTGACCTCAGGGAGATCTCGGGTCTACAGCAGCACCTTTGGTGGCTTTGTTCCACAATTCCGGCAAAGCCTCAGCCTTTCAGTCAGGTGAGGAGGGCAGGGATGGAGCAGCTTTGGGCACGCCTGTAATCCAGACAGGGTCACTGTCATCCCAACAGCTGCACCATGGCCTGGTGCAGAGCCCCTGTTGGATATATCCACACTTTTTCCTCTTGTCTGGCGGACACATCCGGAACTCAAACATTCTTTCCATGAGGTTCCAGAAGGCTGCAGGTTTGAGACAAGAAGGAGCGTCCAGGTCAGTTTGTTGAGGGGAGTGTTGTGGGTTAGGCACAAGTTTTTGTGGCTCTCTCAGTCCCATATCGAGAGGAACAAATGATCAATTGCTGCATTTCCGGACTGGTTCCCTCACAGCTGCCCCTGCAGGGGGTTTCCAGCCAGCCCTGCTCTGAAAACCATCAAAGGCCCTCACAGAGACACTACTTGAGCTCCCTTTGGGGTTTCTGCTTCTTGCAGGGCTGAGCAAACCACAGGCAGGCCTTTTTCCCCCACAGAATTCTCAACTCTGCAGCAGCTCCAAAAACCCAGAGCTCCTCGGAATCTGTCTGGGTTGACCCCCAGGCTGCAAGCACCTTGTGGGGCCTGTGTTAGGCCCTGAGTCACCCCAAAATCTGAGGCACCCAGGGAATGAGCTGGGACCTACGGGCCCATCCAGCCACTGCCCGTTCCTTCAACATCCATTCCCTTGGAAATCAAATCATGGGTACCCCATTTCTTATGTCCCCACCCTCTCTGGGACCCATAACCCAGTACTGACATTCCCCAGGATCTCCATGGCCCAGAAGCTCTCATTCCCAAGGAACCCTCTCCTGTTCATCCCATACTCTGAAATCCTCCTTCCCCAGGACCTTGATTCTCCCAGGACCCCCATTCCCACGGGAACCTCCATTCCCCCAGCATCCCCATCCCATGACCCCAGATCCCTGGAGCCCTTGTTACCCTGGGACTCCCTTCCCTGAGTCCCCCCCAGCCATGGGCACCCCCATTCCCAGTGACTCCCCCTCCTTAGCACCCCCATTCCCAGGGACCCCCATTCCCTGTTACTACCCCTGTTCAGGACCCCTATTCCCAGGGACCCCCCATTCCCCTGGACACCCATCCCTGGATCCCCAAACCCACTGAGGCCCCACTCCTGGGAACCCCATATCGCACCTTGTCCCACCCAGCCCTGTCCCGATCCTGTCCCCACCCTGCCCACAGCCTGTGCCCAGCTTGTGGCAACCCTGCCCCCACCAGGTGCCACCTATGCATGATGACAAAACGTGATCTTGCTTCCTTCCCCTTTGCCTGAAGAGCCACCACCCAAGGGACAGGCACCCCCAGCAGTGAGTGACAGCCAGTGCACATGGCTGGGGACACCGGGATGGCCGGGAAGGTGGCGCTGCTCCTGTGGGGTGAGTGCCCCGGGCACGGGCCTGACACCCCGGGAATGGGGAGGGGAGGGGGCACAGGGGGGCTGTGGGGTCCCCTGAGGTCCCCAATGCCAGCAGGGCCAGTCCATGTTACCCACAGTGGACCTGGGTGGGACTGGGGAGGTAGGGTGGCTTTGGGGACAGGAACGGGGGGCAGGAATTTTGGGATGGAGATGTGGGGACAGGAATGTGGGGACTGGCACCTTTGTGCTCAGGGAGCTCTGGGCATAGGGACAAAGGAACTGGGATGAAGAGACAGAAGAGGACAAGAAGGGTGAGGATGTGACCATGGGGATGGGATCATGGGGATGGGATCATGAGCTGGTGGGGGTGACCTGGGCCAGCATGGGCTGTATCCATGATGTCCTCGTACCCAGGGTGTCCACAGTGTCCCCATGTTCTGCCTCAGCCTGGGGCGGCCTCAGTGTCCCTGTTCCCAAGGTGTCTGTGCCACAGGGATGTGGTGCACAGGTGGCTGTGACACAGACATGTGCCCTGCATCTCCAAAACCTTTGGGGACCACCCAGACACACTTTCTCACAGGAACTGCTGTCCTCATGGGGACATTCTGGGGACAGCCCCCACACACCATGCCCTTATGCCTCTGTTCCTTCAGTGCCACCTCCACCCAGCCCCATCCCTTCTCCCTTCCAGCCCAGACCCTCGGCCACGCTGGTGAGTCCTCGGGGGATGCCATGGCCCCACCCCGCTGTCCCCAGCCCCATTCTGGCCCTAGCAGGCTGGTGTCCCCTGTCACCCACAGGTGCCCAGACCACCCAGTTCTTGGTGGAGCCCCCCTGGATGCCGGCGGTGCTGTGGGACTGGGTGACACTGACCTGCCAGGGCTCGGGGACTGCCGGTGCCACCACCTGGTACAGGGACGGGCAGCGCTGGTGGCAGGAGGGGCGTGACCTACTCAGTGTCACTGAGAGTGGCACCTACACATGTGACAGACCCGGCACCGGGCTCAGCGCCCCCATGACAGTCTCAAATGGTGAGAGGGGTTTGGTTGTCTCCAGACTGGCACCCACGGGGACCCCAAGGGTTCTGGGTGGGCTCTGCTCCATGGGTCATCTCCTGGTGTGACCAGAGCCTGTTCCATGCACACAGCGACATCCCAGTGCATCCAGGTTAGAGGGACCCCAGTTCTGGATTCAGGGAAACCTTGTGCATCGGATGTGTTCCAATTTGGTGGTCCTTGAGGAAATGGAATATCCCAAGAGTCCTAAGAGTTCCGTGTCCCGCAGCCCGGTTGGATGAGCTGCTGGAGGGGGACACGGTGACACTGCGCTGCTGGGGCTGGGAGAACACGTCGCTCATTGGGATTCGATTCTACCATGGGGACAAGGAGGTGGGGAGGTCCCTCAATGGGACAGAGCTGTCCCTGTCCCCTCTGCAGCTGAACCAGAGCAGCCACTACAGCTGTTGGGCCTGTTTGGACTGCAAGGCAGCACCGTGGACACAGTCAATGCCCGTGACAGTGACAGTGCACGGTGAGCACCTCACAACTGCCACGCTGACACCCCCACAGCCCCTCCCCAGAGACTCAGGGTCACAAATCCCACTCCTCTCTCCTTCCCAGAGCTCTTCTCAGTGCTGGTGCTGGACGGTCCCCCCAAGCCCACCCTGGGGTCCCCCCTAACTCTCAGCTGCCTCAGCACCCCCAGCCCCCTGCGGCCCCGAGCCCCCCTTCTGCACGTGTTCTACCAGGACGGGCAGGTGGCGGGGGGCCCGCAGGGGTCCCCGCAGCTGCTGGTGCCCGCCGTGGGGGTCTCCCACTCAGGGAATTACAGCTGCCAGGTGCGCTCCGAGGGGGAGGCCGTGCGGAAGTGCAGCGCCCAGCTCCACATCACGGTGCGCAGTGAGTGTGGGGATGGGCACATATCTTTCCTGGGATCTCCCCATCTTCCTCTCCAGGTGTCCCCTCCCTGAACCATTCCATCCTTTCTTGGGGTTCCGTTCCAATTCCCCCTCCTATCTCTGCACCCTCCTTTCTTCAGTGGGGTCCCATTTCCCTTCTCCCATCCCTCCTCCCTACTGTCTCGTGGTGTTTCCCCCTCCCACAGGGGTCCTGCCCTCAGGGGCGTCCCTTTCAGAGCAGCCCACCAGGGGACAGGTGGCACTCGGGACCGCCTGGTGCTGAGCTATGCAGTGCCCATGGGGACAGGTCCCCTGTCCTTCTCCTGGTACCGGGAGGGCTCAGGGACACCGCTGGGCACCGGCCCCCACCTGGAGCTGCACTTTGTTGGGGACAATGACAGCGGCCAGTACCGGTGCTGGGTCAGCAATGGGGACAGCGTGGCTGAGAGTGACCCCCTGAATGTCACCGTCCTGGGTGAGCGGGACCCTCGGGCTGAGAGTGACCCCACCCACGGCACCCCCATCCCACCTCGCCCTGTGCCAGCCCTGTCTCTGTCCCTACAGTGCCTGTGGCCAATGCCACCATCACCCCCCGTCCCCTGGCACACCAGGTGTGTGAAGGTGACCCCGTGACCCTGCGCTGCTCGGTGCAGGTGGGCTCAGACCCTGTCACCTTCACCTGGCTGCACAACGGGCAGGAGGTGGCCCGGGGTCCCCCCCTGGAGCTCAGGGACATCAATGTGGGACATTCGGGCACCTACCAGTGCGTGGCCACCAACCAGCTGGGACAGGACGGGCACCGCGTGTTTTGGGCACTCAGCCCTGAGCTTGCACTGGAGGTGACACCACGGGGACACTGTGGGGGCACAGGTGGGGTCACACGGGGGGTGCAGGACCTCGGGATTCAGGGTGACCCCAATGTGCAATGTGTCCTCCTCTGTCCCCAGCAGTGGCTGCAGGGCTCAGCGGGTCCCTGCTGTTCCTGTTCCTGCTCCTGGCTGGCATCAGGGGCTGGCATCGGTGGCACCACCAGGGTGTGTGACAATGGGGGGGGATGGGGGTCCCAAGGGTTGGGGTGAAGCCCTCCCAGAGTACAGGGGCCATGGGGTGGCACCAACAGCTCCTGACTTGGCTGAAGCTGAGCCCCCAGAGACATCGCCTTGGAGTCCTGGGGGATTTGGGGAGGTCCTGCGGGGTTGTGCAGGGAAGTTGGAGGTTCTGTCAGGGGTTTTGGGGGAGTTTGGGGACTCTGGGGTCTCAGTGGGTTCAAAGGGTGGTTCAAGGTATTTTGGGGGTTTCAAAGATGCTTGAGGGTCCCGGGGACAGTCAGGGGTCCTGACAGTGTTCAGAAGCCCTGAGGACCCCACAGTCACCCCTCACACCTTTCCTTTGCAGCCCTCAGGAAGCAGCAAGAAAGGTGAGTGGGGAGCTCCAGGTCTGAACCTCCATTTTACTCCCACCACAAAACCCCCATGC
>WBNP01049274.1:0-10345 GCA_013401095.1 Passerina amoena
CAGAGCTGCTGGACCCCACGGAAAGCCCTTCTCGTGTTACACACCAAAGCCAAGTTTGGCTCCCTGGGACAGGGAGCAGCATCTGCTGCTGCCTCTTTAAGGGCCAAAGGATTCTTCCTGTTCCTTGGCCCTCCCAAAACACCTGACTGCTCCCAAGCTCCTCTCCAGAGGGGCTGTGTGTGTTGGGCAGGGATTTCTCCAGGTCTCCCTGTCCAGGTGATGCCATTGTGGGGGCTCAGGACATGTCAGGGGATGATTTTCCATCATTTCCTAAGAACTGCACCCTCCTTTCCCTGCTGCTGAGCATCTCCCGTCTCCTCCTCCCCTCTCCAGGGCTAACCTGGTGGACCTGCAGAAGAAGCTGGAGGAGCTGGAGCTGGATGAGCAGCAGAAGAAGCGCCTGGAAGCTTTCCTGACACAGAAAGCCAAAGTGGGGGAGCTGAAGGACGATGACTTTGAGAGGATCTGCGAGCTGGGCGCTGGCAATGGCGGGGTGGTCACCAAAGTGCAGCACAAACCCTCAGGGCTCGTTATGGCACGGAAGGTAACGAGGGGCTGGGATGCTGGGGGGCACCTGGAGCTCTCCCTGGCTCGGGGAGGGCTGGGTTTGGTTGGATTCTCTCTGCATTTGCACCTTCACCACCTCACCTGGGTGAGGAGCAGAGGCCTGGCTGCTCCCAGATGGAGCTGTCTCCTTTGGGAGAGGCTGCACTCCCAGAGACAGATCCCTGGGCTCTGGAGAACAGGAGTTTATTTTCTTCCCAGTTCTGATGGACAAAGTGACTGGAATTGCCTCTCCTGAGGATTGTAGGTCGTGGCTGAGATGGGCTGGAAGTGGCAGTGGGAAGGATGGGTTTGGCACGCACATCCCTCATCCCTCAGCCCCATTTATCACATCCCAAGGTCATTCCAAGCAGGGACGGAGGTTCCTGAGAGGTTCCTCAGACAGAGGTTCCTCTCAGACTTGGCCTCATTGGGAACATCCACTGTGGTGCCACAGAGTAGAAAATCAGGAGCTGCTTCACCTGCCTGCTGGGAGAGGCTGTGCTTGGCAGGAGCAGCACAACCACTGCTCTGCCTCCTCCAGAGTCCCTCCTCCCTCCTGCTGCCGGGATCACGGAATCCTGGAGTGGTTTGGGTTGGAAGGGGCCTTACAGCTCACCCAGTTCCAGGGCAGGGCCTCCTTTCACCAGCCCTGGGTGTTTCCCTCCCCGCTCTGCTCTGACCCCACGTGCGGCCCCAAAAGCCGCTGCTCGTTCTTGTGCAGAACCTTCACAGGGGCTTTTTCTTTTCTGTGGTTTCCTTGATCTGGGAGCACCTTCTTACAACACCTCCAGAGCTTGTGAAAATGCTCCTGGCTGCTGACTCAGAGGGGCTGAGATCAAACTCCTGACTCGTCTTTCCACCCGTGTCCGGTGCAATCCCGGCGCCTTCCATGGCTGAGGCAGCACAGAGCTCTCCCTGTGCCTCCAGCACGGGATCCCACACTGGATGGGGTTGGAGACACCTTCAGTCCCACCCAGTGCCACCCCTGCCACAGCCAGGGACACATTCCACTGTCCCAGGCTGCTCCAAGCCACGTCCAGCCTGGCCCTGGGCACTTCCAGGGGCAGCCACAGCTTCTGTGGGAATTCCATTCCAGGGCCTCTTCCCCTGCCAGGGTTTATCCTCAATATCCCATCCATCCCTGCCCTGGGAAGCCATTCCCTGTGTCCTGGCATTTTATCCTTGATATTAGTCTGCAAATGGGAAAAATTCTGCTCCAGAGCAGCACCTCCTTTGAAGATCTGATTTCCTCCCGGCACTCAGGGCTGCTGCCCATCAGTTCTTTTCCTTCCCAGGAGTCACACGTTGCCCGTTTTCTCTCTCTTGGCAGCTGATCCATTTGGAAATCAAGCCAGCCATCAGGAACCAGATCATCCGGGAGCTGCAGGTGCTGCACGAGTGCAACTCCCCCTACATCGTGGGCTTCTATGGAGCCTTCTACAGCGACGGGGAGATCTCCATCTGCATGGAGCACATGGTGAGTGAGGCCCTGCCCTCCCTGCCCCTCCCAGTGCCCTCTCCCTGCCAGCTCAGTGCCACTGGCAGCTCCTTGTCCTGGCCACGCTGCTCCTGGTGGGAGCCGCACATTCCTGCCCAGGGCTCGGAATGAGGGAGACAGCGACTTGTGGGAAGAGGAAGCAGAGGTTTGGGGCTTGGCCAAACGGAAATGTTGCCGACCCACGGCTCTGCAGGGCCTGCTGAGAGGCTCAGTGGACACATTCTGTTCTTTCTGGTGGAAAATTATGTTATTTCTCCTCCAAATCAGCACCATCTTGGCATTTCCACTGATGGAAGGAAGCAAAGATCCAACAGCAAGAAGCAGAGCTGTTAAATAAAAACAGTTTTCAGTGATAAACCTGTGCTCAGATTCACCAAATCTTTTTTTTTTTTGGCTGAAATAGGAGTGTGCTCAATGCTGGTCACCCGCCACCTGCTGCCCTGTACATCCAGCTGCTCTTTTCCTGCTGGGAATTGCTGTGGTGGTCATTCCCGTGTTCTTTGTTTCAGGATGGTGGCTCTTTGGATCAAGTGCTGAAAGAAGCCAAAAGAATTCCTGAAGAAATCCTGGGCAAAGTCAGTATAGCGGTGAGTGCTGGGGCTGCCCAGGCTTCCAGGGGGGATTTGCTGGGCAGGGATTGGGAATAATTCCTGGGCTGCCCTGGGAAGCTTTCTGTGTTTCCCAGTCCTGGAGACTGCACTTTTCCTGGGCCAAAAGGCCAGAGCAGAGGGGAAATATTCCCAACCCCTTTTCCGCTGGGTAAATGTTGGCTTCACTTCGAGGAGGTTTGGGAGAAGCATTTTTGGGGTGGTTCACCCAAAATCTGTGATGGAACTGGGGATAAATTGCAAACCCTGAGGGACACGGATGCCCCAGGGCAGCTCTCCTTGAGCTGGGGGCAGAGCTCTTCCCTGAGCTCTGCTCTGATCCAACCTTTGGGTTCCCCCCAGGTTCTGCGGGGCCTGGCCTATCTGCGGGAGAAGCACCAAATCATGCACAGAGGTGAGAGCAGGACCCTGAAAATGCCAGCCTGCAGTGCCAGGTGTCACCCAGAGCCACCTTCACACTCCCCTCTCTCGCTGTTCCCAGATGTGAAACCCTCCAACATCCTGGTGAATTCCCGAGGGGAGATCAAGCTCTGTGACTTTGGGGTCAGCGGGCAGCTCATTGACTCCATGGCCAACTCCTTTGTGGGAACTCGGTCCTACATGTCTGTAAGTTCCTTCCACCTGGGGTTTTTGGGTCATTTGGGTTCATCTCAGCTGTTTCCATCCCCATCCTGTTCACAGGGACACCTTACACTGTCCCAGGTTGTTCCAAGCCTCGTCCAGCCTGGCCTTGGACACTTCCAGGGATCCAGGGGCAGCCACAGCTTCTCTGGAACCTGTGCCAGGGCCTGCCCACCCTCCCAGGGAAGGATCCTGAGGTCTGAGCTGCTCCTGTATTTTGGGAATGGTTATTCAAGAGCAGTTATAGTTAGACAGGGGCTATTTAAAAATCCTGTCCCCTCTGCTCCCAGGCCCTGGCTCCAGGCTGCCTCAGAGCTGCCAGTGGGGATGACTTGCATGGATTGATTTATTTCTGATTTTTTCTTTTAATGGCCATAACCTCAAATGGATTTTCTGCTCCTCTGGTTCCTCTTGGGTGTTAACAGCAGAGAGCAGGAAAATACATTTTTATGGATAAGTTGAGTTCCTTAGATTTCAGCACACAGAGAAATGGATTCCTGCTGGGTGTTCCAGACTGCCAAACACACGTAGCTGGGAATGCTGCTGAGCTGGGAGTGTGGATAAGATGCTCCAAGTGCTTTTTCTCATCACATCATTCTTCTTTTCCATCCCCTTTGCACATGATCCTTCTGGGACTGTCCTTTCCCTGGAGAGCTGCCATGGAGAGGCCTTTGGGATATTACAGAATTCCAGAATGGTTTGGGTTGGAAGGACCTTAAAGCCCATCCACTCCCACTCCTGCCATGGCAGGGACACATTCCACTATCCCAGGCTGCTCCAACCTGGCCTTGGGCACTTCCAGGGATCCAGGGGCAGCCACAGCTGCTCTGGACACCCTCATAGAAGGGAATTTCTTCCCAATCTATCCCATCTATCCCTGCCTCTGTCCGTGTGAAGCCATTCCCTGTGTCCTGTCCCTTGTCCAGAGTCCTTCTCCAGTTCCCCTGGAGCCCCTTTAGGCGCTGGAGTCTGAGTCTCATCCATACAGGATATTTGTATTTGGTGTCACTATCCCATGTTACCCCACGTTCTGGTGTCCTGGGGGTCCATATCCCGTGTCAGTGGGTGTTCCTATGCTCTGGGGACCAGCATTCCGTGTCACCCATTCCCTGTGCCCTGGGTGCCATTATCACCCATTCCCATAATCCCCATTCCCAGTGCCACAATCCCCCATTCCCAGTGCCATTATCAGCATCTCCTGTCCCCAAAGCCCGAGCGCCTGCAGGGCTCTCCCCATCATCCCCATCCCTATTCCCAGTGCCACAATCCCCATTCCCAGTGCCACAATCCCCATCCCCAGTGCCATTGTCCCCATGTCCTCTCCCCGCAGCCCGAGCGCCTGCAGGGCACGCACTACTCGGTGCAGTCGGACATCTGGAGCATGGGGCTGTCCCTGGTGGAGCTGTCGATCGGAAGGTACCCAATCCCCCCGCCAGACTCCAAGGAACTGGAAGCAATTTTTGGCCGTCCTGTGGTGGACGGGGCGGAGGGAGAGTCCCCCAGCATCTCGCCGCGGGCCAGGCCCCCAGGACGCCCCGTCAGTGGTAGGGGCTGTGGTGTGCATCGGCAGCAACGCTTCCATGGGGGAGCTGCGGGGTTGGGGTGGCTGGGGGAGCTGCCCTGCAGGAGGCTCTGCTGGCAGCGCCGCTAGGGAAGGCGACGTTCGCTCCTGCACGACACAGGTTGGTGGAATTGAGGCGGGGAGGGACCTCTGAGGATGGATTTGGGATCTGTCCGTGGGCTCCCGAGATCCTCCTGCGTCCCACAAAAAGGCTGTGGGCGCAGCTGGAGCGTGGCTCCCGTGGAGAGGATGGTTTGAGGGACGTTGTCACAGCCCCTGTGCTGCCAGCAGGTTCTTGTCAGGCCTCGGGCAGCTTTTTGGGAAGAGCTTTGCTGGGAGCTCTCCCAGAAGCACCAAACAGCAGCAGGATTCCAGGGATGCTCTGCTGGAGCCGTTTCCTTGGGAGCAGAAGGCTCTGGAAGTGCTGCCAGCAAGCCAGAGTAGATGGTCTGGTGCTGTCCAAACATAAATAATTCTGGACTGGAGGTCTGGTGAAAGAAATCCGAATTGTGGGAATGAAGTTGATTTATCTTTAACCATGACTCAATTCCCCCGGGAGTTGCCTCAGCCTCTCCCAGCAGAGCTCCCCCAAAGTCGTGTTTTTCACCCCAAACTGAGCCCTGAGCAGCCTCTCAGCACCATTTGTGTCGTGTCACCCCCCCAGGCCACGGGATGGACACCAGGCCTGCCATGGCCATCTTTGAGCTGCTGGATTACATCGTTAATGAGGTGGGTGTTTGCCTTCCCAGGGCTTCCACGGGGATGTTCTGCTCTGCTCAGTCAGGCTGGGGTCTGGAGTGTTTGGTCACTCATGGAATCCCAGCATGGTTTGGGTTGGAAGGACCTTAAAGCTCATCCAGTGCCACCCCTGCCATGGCAGGGACACCTCCCACTGTCCCAGGCTGCTCCAGCCTGGCCTTGGGCACTGCCAGGGATCCAGGGGCAGCCCCAGCTGCTCTGGAAATTCCATCCCAGGGCCTCCCCACCCTCACAGGGGGGAATTTCTTCCCAAAATCTCACCTAAACCTTCCCTCCCTCAGTTTAAGGCCATCCCCCTTGTCCTACCCATCTTGCAAGGACGGCTCTCACTAACAAGTGGAGAAAGGGCAGCTTCCCTTTCCAGGGTGGTGGAAAATTCTCATTTTGGGATTGTTTCATCAGCCCTAGGCATGGCCAGAGCTGGGATTTGTGAGGCTGGATTTAGGATTGGGATGCTTGGTGATTGCCAGCCTTGTCTGGGGTTCAGTGTGGGGTCCCCCGGGTGCAGAGCAAGCTGGAGCAGCAGGGGAGGGAATGGCAGGGAAGGGTTTTCCTGGCTGGAAAAGCAGTGAGGATGAGGAGGATGAGAGTGGCTGTAGAGCACAGCTCCCTGACACTGCAGCTGACACTGAATTTTGGCACAGTAACACAGGAGTGGTGCAGGAACCCCTTTTCCTTCTCTCCACAGCCACCTCCCAAGCTGCCAAGTGGAGTCTTCACGCAAGATTTCCAGGAGTTTGTAAATAAATGGTGAGGATTTCATCTCCTGGCTGAAGGTGGAGGCTTGGACGTGCTCCTTGACAGCTCTGCAGCTCCACCCTCTGTGTTCTGCCTGATCTCTCCCTCTCCCTGCCTGATCCCACGTTGTGCTGGGAGCTCCTGCCTTGGGAAGGGTTGCAATAAAAGCATTTTATTTGTGGGGCTGCTGAGCAGGATCCCAGCTCCTTCTAAATCTGAGCCTGGCAAGGGGGGTGGTGGAGCAGATCCTGGGGCTGAGTCACCCCGTGGGCACAGGGACACCTGAGGGTGCTGCCAGAGCTCCCAGTAAAGCAGAGATTGGATATTAAATCCCAGATTGTGCCAAGCTTTAGGGCCTTTTCTCCATTTGCAGGGCACAATTTGTCCCCACAGTCCGGAGGAGATGGATTCTGCAGCTCTCCCTGGGAGCTGAGCTGGCAGGGATCCCTCTCCCAGGATCCTGAGGGGCTTTGGGGGAAGCTGGAGCTTCTCCAGCCTGATCCCCACATCCCCACAAGGAATCTCACCTTGGCTTCCCTCTCTTGTTCTTCTCATTTCAGCCTAATTAAGAACCCAGCAGAACGAGCAGATCTGAAGATGCTGATGGTGAGTGGGGAGAAGATTTTTCTGCTGCACTGGGGTGGCACCAGCTCTGCCAGCTGCTGCCCCATCCCTCTTGCTCCGAAGGCTGGGAATTCCCAGGCTGAGCTCAGGATGAGGGACTGGCCCCCTTTCTCCAGGATCTCTGCTGGGACAGCCCTGGCTCCTCACCTGGGCAGGTGGGGGCCACTGAGGATCCCAGCTGTGCTCCCATCCCAGAGATCCAGCACAGTCCTGGGGAAGGGGGGCATCAGGTGAGACCCCACCTGCAGAGCTGCCTCCAGCTCTGCTCCAACAGCAGAAGGACCTGGAGCTGCTGGGAGAGCCCAGAGCAGGACCTGGAGCCCCTCTGGAGCTCTGGGAGAGCTGGGGGTGCTCACCTGGACAAGAGAAGGCTCCAGGGAGAGCTCAGAGCCCCTTGCAGAGCCTGAAGGGGCTCCAGGAGAGCTGGGGAGGGACTGGGGACAGGGGATGGAGCGACAGGACCCAGGGAATGGCTCCCAGTGCCAGAGGGCAGGGCTGGGTGGGATATTGGGCAGGAACTCCTCCCTGTGATGGTGGCAGGGCTGCAAGGAACAAATGTTTTCCCCAAATCCTCTTTCCCTGCCTCAGGATCTTCCCCCCCTCTCCAGGGCACATCCCACAGCACAGGGCTGGCTTTTTGGGATCTGGGATGCTCCTCTGGGCCGTTCCTGACCGTGTTTTCCCCTGTGCTTGCAGAGCCACACGTTCATCAAGCGCTCCGAGGTGGAGGAGGTGGATTTCGCGGGCTGGCTGTGCCGGACGCTGCGGCTGAACCAGCCCAGCACTCCCACCCGAGCTGCCATGTGAGCCCGGCCTGGCACTCCTGCCTCTGGCACCGCTTCCTCTCCTCCCTGCAGGGCACAGCTGCCCCTCCTTCCTCCTCCCAGCGCCAAAGCTCCGGCCCCGGGCGGCTCCATCCTCCGGGGTCGGTCCCCTCGGACCTGGGGGTGTTCCAGGCCTCTGCTCCAGCTCTGGAGCTCCTGACACTTGGGAATTGTGGTGCTGCTTATGTTGGTTTTTCTTTATTTTGGGTTTCTTTTTGTTTTGGTTCAGGTTTTGGGGGGTTTTTTTGGAAATTAAGAAGGAAGGTGATGGGGGGTGTGAGGTGGTGCAGGATGAGGGGGTGGCAGCTGGTGCTTCACCCCATCCCTGGTTTCTCTCTGGGATGGAGAATCAGTGGGATCAGGAATGGAGAAACCCTGCCTAGGGTGGCCCGGAGCAGTGGCCCTGTCCTGCCTGGGGCCACAGCAGGGCTCTGGGCTGGGGGCAGAGCAGGGATTGCTGCTTGGTTTAAATCTGCTTTAAACTGTTCTTCTGAAGCCTGGCTTGTCCCGAGCTGGATGTTCAGGGGAGGGGCTGGATCCATGGGGATGGGGAAGGGGATGGCTCCCACTTTTCAGTGTCCAGGTGAGGGGAGAAGTGTGCATTTTGGATTTTCCTTCCCTGGAGAGGGGGAGGCAGAGCCTGGCTGTGCCCGGGGTTGGGGTCCCTCTCCTGATCCCATCGGGGGCACAGGGAACCCTCCAGGCTGCATTTTCCCCCTCCAGGCTGCATTTTCCCCCTCCAGGCTGCATTTTCCCCCTTCAGGCTGCCTCCAGCCCATCCCAGGGCTGGCCTCAGCCATTGTGGACGTGGCAGAGCTCCAGGATTCCCTGTCAGAGCCCCCTGGCCAGGGATGAACCCACCCTGAGCCCACATTGTCCCTGGATTGTCCCTCCCATTGAGGACCCTGCAGCCCCCCAGGCCCTGACCCCCTCCCCTCCCACCACGTGGATTTTGGGGTGAATTATTCCCTTTCTCCCCCCACGTGGGCTTGGCAACCCCTGAGCCCCCCGTGAGGATTTGGGAAGTTTGGTGGGAATTTTTTGGTGTTTTCCTTCTATTTTGTTTCGGGCTGTTTCACACTCAGTCAGGCTGGCAGCTGCCGTGCCCCTGCCTGCCCTGGGTCCCACCATGGCAGCCCCCCCAAAAATGAACTGCCAGGCCTGGGTTCCCCCAAACCCCTCATCCCTTTTCCTTTCCTGTTTTCCAGCACAGGACAAAGGCACTGCCCTGCCTGGGGCCAACCCCCAGGGCAGCCACATCCCCAAAGGGGGAACACCCCAGTTTTTTGTGGGGGAGCACCCCAGTTTTGGGGGAACACCCCAGGTTTGAGGGGTCTGTGCTTGCTGGCTCAGCTCATGCCCAGCCAAGCCCCCCTGGAGCCGTGGCGTGCTCGCTGTGATGGATTTTGCCTCTTATTTAATGTGGGAAGCAGGGAAGGTTCCTCAAGTTTCGGGCTATTTTCCATCAGTTTTGGTGCTGGGTTTTGGAGGAGGAGAAGGAGGATGATGAGGAGGAGAGCGTGGATGGAGCAGTTTGGTGGTGCAATTAATTTTTTTTTTTTTTTTTAAACTCGATTTTTTCATCATGGAGGGGGGGGGGGGGGGGGAAATAATAAATAAACGGCACTTTACATTTCCAGGTGCTTTCTCTCCTTGGTTGTGCCCGGGGTGGGTTTAACCCCTTTGGAGCCGGAATTCCAGCCGGGAGTGCTGCTGCCTCCGGGAGCTCTGGTGGCTCTGCCTGGGATGTGCTGGCCACTGCCGGCCACTGCTGCCTCCAGTGGGAGCCGGAGACACCGGAATGATCCCCGGACGGGATGGATGTGGGCTCCAAGGACCTAAATCCAGTTGGAAATATCTGGGGGGGTGAAAAATACTTAGGGGTGAAAAATATTTGGGGTGAGCGGGAGCTGGGTGAAGCTGAAAAAAACCCAAACAAATTGGGCCCAAAATGGGAAAATTTTTTGCAGTTTTTGGGCTGTGAACGATGCAGGGGCTCAGGGGGTGACACCAGCACGGTGCCATTCCTAATTCCAGGCTCCTGCAGTGGCACTTTGGGAGGTGCCATGGTGCCATCCCTAATGCCAGGCTCCTTCTGGGACATTTTTGGGGGTCCCATGCCGTGGTCCCTGACTCCAGGCTCCTTCTGGGGCATTTTTTGGGGTTCCATGATGCCATCCCTAATTCCATGCTATTTTGGGAAATTTTTTTGGGGTCCCATGCCGTGGTCCCTGACTCCAGGCTCCCGTGGTGCTGCTTTGGGGGGTCCTGGTTTGTTTTTTCCTGGTGTTTTGGGGTCCCCCAGGGCTCTGGGGTGCCCTGGGATGGACCTGCTGCAGCCCTGGGAGCTGTGCCAGGTTTGGTGGTGCCAGCTGGGAACTGAGGGGGGTCCCCAGGGTGGGGGTGACCACGGCCCTTGTGCCACAGCGGGATTTTGGGGGTGCAGGGAGGAGTTGGGGGTGCCCAGCCGGGCTGGCAAAGGGGGGATCCCCAACCCCTGTTCAGCTTATGGGGCACAGTGGGGGGAGTTGGGGTTCTGCCCCCAAACACCCTCACGGGGGGGGGG
>WBNP01049507.1:0-10816 GCA_013401095.1 Passerina amoena
CAGGCTCTGGGGTCGATCTCGTGGAACATCCTCTGGGGGAGGCTGCGGCGCCGGGGGCGGGGGGACCCGGGGGGACAGGGGGGGACCCCGCTGTGCACGAGCAGGGTTGGACTGCTCTGGGGGGAGCTGTGAGGGGGGCTGGGGCAGAGTGACCTCCCCAGTGACCTCACACAGCCCCTGTGATGTCACAGAGTCCCTGTGATGACACAGCCCCTGTGATGTCACACACCCATCTCTGTGACCTCACACAGCCCCCTGTGATGTCACATGGCTTCTGTGATGTCACACAGCCAACTCTGTGATGTCACAGCCCCCTATGATGCCACACAGCTCTTTTGCGATGTCACACAGTCACCTGTGTTGTCACACATCTATCCGTGATGTCACAACGCACTCCAAGACAGCACACAGCATCCTTGTTGTGTCACAGAGCCAACTCTGGCATGTCAGCCTGGAATGTCATGCAGCTGCCCTGTGATATCACAGAACACACTGTGATGTCAGAAAGGCACTCTGTGATGTCACAGTCTGCACTATGATGTTACAAAGCCAGCCAGTGATGTCACAACCCACTCTCGGATGTCACAGAGCCACCATCTATGATGGCAGAGTCTGCTCTATGGCCTCACACCTTACTCTATAATGTCAGAGACAGCTGTGTGATGTCACAACACTCTCAGTTATGTCACAAAACCCTCTCTGTGGCGTCATACTGCCACTCTGTAATGTCACAGTACACACTTTGACCTCACATCCTGCTTATGTTGTCACAGTCATGCCATGATGTCATAGCCTGCTCTGTGATGTCACAGAATCCCCTCTGTGATGCCATAGCTGCTCAATGACCTCTCACAACAAACTCTGTGATGTCATAGCCCAAACTGTGACCTCACACAGCCCACTCTGTGCTGTCACACAGCCCCTTGCTGACATCACAGCTGCTCTGTGCCTCCATGACACAGCCCCAGAGGTGCTGCTGTGACACAGCCCCCTCTGGGACATGCCCCAGCCCCTGGCAGTGCTGAGCCCCTGTGAGCTCTGTCTGTGCCCTGCTGGTGTCCCTGAGGGGCCCTGGCAGTGCCCCAGCCCTGCTGGGCTGTGCCCAGGAGCTGCTCCTGGCCAGAGCTGTCTCTCTGCAGCGCTGCCCTTGCCAGGAGCTGCCTCTGGGCCAGGAGGCCGGCCCAGCTCAGCAGCACAGACACAGCACAGGGACTTGAATGACCCTCTGGGGCTTTGGTGCTCTTTGCACCAGACTTAGTCCCTCAGAGTGTGCTCAAAAATTTCTTTAAAACTCAATGTAAGATTGAAACACTGAAGTTTCTTGTACTTTAAGTAGATCCCTGTGAGGCACAAGACTGACAAAATGTCCCCAGGTTCAAGGTAGAGGAAGAACTGGTGGCAGTGATGACAGGTGGGGACAAGCAAGGCAAAGCTGTCTCTGGTGCTGAGCAAACCTGTGCCTCTGTCCCTGCAGGCTGTTGGCATCCCCCGGCTGCCCCACCTGGCTGGGCCCTTCCTTTGCTGACAGCTCTGCCTCCTGCCTGCCCCTGCCTGCCCACACAAAGCCTGGGGCTGCTCCAGGCTCCTGCTGGGGGACGTGCTGCACCTCAGCCCTGCCCTGGCAGGGAAATTCCTTTCTCCTGGTGTCCACTCTGGGCCTCCCCAGCTGCCCTTGGCATTAATTCTTCATTTCTCTGGCTGTTCTCCACTATGTCAAAAGGATCCAACATCTCTGAAACCACCCCTCAATCCCTCCCCGGGCTCTCCTCTGCTGTTCTCAGTCTCCACCCCACTGAGTACAGAGCTCCTGTGTCCCTATAGAGTGGTCAAGTGCTTGAGGCCGAGAGCACCTGGACAAGAGGGACTGTTCTTTTCTACAGGAAGGAATCCACAGAACCCCAGGGTTTGAAGGCAGAGGAGAAGCAGCCACCAGAGGCCAAGGCAAGCCCGACTTGTCTGTCCCTGCAGATTTTGACTGAAAGCAGCCTTTGGATATTTGGGGAGTTTTGGGGACGGAATTCCATTTCAGCCATGGGTTCCTGGACTGGAATGACAGTTCTCCATAGGAAGGAAAGGGCAGAGTCCCGGTCTTTCAATGGCTGATTAGAGGTGGCCTCAAGGAGGCCAAGGCCAGCCAGGCCTGTTGTCTGGGAGGAATCCTTGGATAGAGAGAATTTGGGAGGCCAAATCCCACTTTTGTCTAAGGGCATCTGGACTAGGACAGTTCTTTTCCACAGGAAGGAAAGTACAGAGCCCCAGAGTTTCAAAGGCAGATGAGAGCTGGCCCTCAGGAAACAGAGGGAATCTGGACAGTCTTGGCAGCTTTTGCCTGGGAGCTATCTTTGATGTAAGGAATTTTGGAAGCAGATTCCGAATTTTGGCCATGGACACCTGGACTTCAAAAGTCATTTTTTCCATGGTAAGAAAAGCATAGGCCCCCAGTGTTTTGAAGGCAGATGTGAGGTGCCTCCAAGAGGCCAAGGCCACCCAGAGCTGTCTGTCCTGGCAGGTTTCATATGGGAATAATCCTTGGATATAATCTAATTTGGAGGAGGAATCCCAATTTCAGCCATGAACCACTGGAGCAGAATGACAGTTCTTTCCCACAGGAAGGAAAGCACAGAACTCCAGGGTTTTAGGGGCTGATGAGAAGTGACTCTCAACATGCCAAGGTCAGCTGGACCAGTCAGGCAGCCCCCAGGAGGCCCAGCCAGCCTGACCTGTTCCATGTTCTTGCATCCTTGGGGCCCTGCAGCATCACAATGGCCCCTTGGTTCCATCAGGGCCTGTAGGATCACAACAGATCTTTGTTTCCATAAGGCCCAGTGATCTAACAATGGTCTTCTTGGCTCCACAGTGGCACAATGGCCCCTTGCTTCCATGAGGCCTTGCAGTGTCAAAATGGTCTCCTTGTTTCCATGGGACTGTGCAATGCCACAATGGCCCATTGGTTCCATGAGGTGCCAGAGTCTCAAAATGGCCCCTTGGTTCTATTGGGTTCCCCAGGATCACAATGGCCCCTTGGTTCCACCAGGCCTGGATGTGTTACACTGGCGCCTTGCTTCCATGGGGACCCATAGTGTCATAGTGGCCCCTTGCTCCCATGAGGTCTTGCAGTGTCACAATGGTTGCCTTGGTTATACGAGACTCTGTGGTGTCACAATGGCCCCTTGGTTCCAGTGGGTCCTGAAGTGTCATATCAGTCTCCCTGGTTTTATGAGGCCCCACAATATCACAATGGACTTTTGGTTCCATGAGCTTCTGCACCCAACAACAGCCAACAACAGTCTCCTTGGTTCCATGGTGTCACACAGGACCCTTGGTTCCATGGGGACTCACAATGTCAGAAGGGTCTCCTTGGTTCCATGAGGCCCTGCAGAGCCCCTTGATTCAGTGAGGCCTCAAAGTGTCAGAATGGCCTCCAGGATTCCCTGAAGCCTTATAGTGTCACAATGGACCTTTGGTTCCATGTGTTCCAGCACTGTTCCATGAATCCTTAGTTCCAAGGGGTCCTGTAACGTCACAATGGATTCCTTGGTGCCACACAGTGTGACAACTGCCATTTGGCCTGCCAATGCCCCATAGTGCCACAAGGATTCCTTGCTTCCATGCGGCCTTCTAGTGTCACAATGGCCCCTTGGTTCAGTGAGGCCTTTGGTGTCACAATAATCTCCATGATTCCATAAGGCCTTGCAGTGTCACAACAGACCATTGGTTTCATGGAGCCCCACAGTGTCACTGTGGTCCCCTTGGCTCCACAAGGCTCTGAAGTGCCACAATGGCCTTTGATTTCACAAGACCTCCAAGTGTAAAAATGGCCTCCATGGTTCCATGAGGCCCTGCTGTGTCACAATGGAATTTTGGTTCCATGAGGCCCCAGATTGTCACAATGGTATCCTTGGTTCAACTGGATCCTTCATCCCATGGAGACCCACAGCGTTCACTGGAGTCCCCTTGGTTCCATGAGGCCCTGCCATGCTGTAATGGCCCCTTGGTTCCAGTGGATCCCAAAGTGTCAGAACAGTCTCCATTGTTCCATGAGGCCCCGCAATGTCACTGTGGTCCCTTCGGTTCCCCAGGGCCCCACAGTGTGACAATGGACTCCTGGTTCCATGAGGTTCCTCAGTCCCAATGGTCTCCTTGGATCCACAGTGTCACAGTGGCCCCTTGGCTCCATGTGGCCACGCTGTGTCACAACGGCTCATGGTTCCATGAGGCTGCACAGTTTAACAATGGATGCTTGATTCCACAAGGCCTTGCTGTGTCACAATGGAATTCTGGTTTCATGAGCTTTCACACTGCTCACAACAATCTCCTTGGTTCTGCAGTGTCCCCATGGTCCCTTTGTTCCATAAGCTTCCACAGTAGAACACGGTCTCCTTGGTTCTGTGAGGTTCTGCAGTGTCACAATGGACCCATGGTTCCACGAGGCCTTGCTGTGTCACCATGGTCTCCTTGTTTCCAAGAGGTTTCTCAGGGTCACAATGGTCTCCTTGGATCCGCAGTATCACAATGGAACATTGGTTCAATGTGGCCCCAATGTGCCAAAATGGATTTTGGTTCCATGAGGTTCCACTGTGTCACAATGGACTCTTTGTTCTATGAGTTTGCTCAGTGTCACAGCTGACTCTTTGGTTCTATGAGGCCCTACTATCACCAAATCTCCGAAATATCAGAATAAGACTCCTTAACACTAATTTACTATTTATGTGGGTATCATTTATTCAGGCCTGAGGTCTAGAGAGGGATAACTCCTAACCTTAGGTGGACATGTAATTCTGCCAGTGTCACTAAATGTGTATTACAGTTCATCCATTACCATAAAACCCTCCCCAAGTTCCCAGTTTCCGTCCTTCATTTTTCTATCACTGCATTCTTGAGCCAAAAGTCTTCTTCTTGCCTTCCAACCATCTATGCTGGGAAGGCAGCCCCTGCATGCCTTGTTCCTGTGCTTAAAGTACAGGGGCCCAGTAAAAATTGAATTAACACTTTTGAATTAAGCTTTTGGTATTGAATTGAATTAACCCTTTTGGTATCAAGGCCAAGGCTTTGTGTGGGAAGGCAGAGGCAGGCAGGAGGCAGAGCTGTCAGCAAAGGAAGGGCCCAGCCAGGTGGGGCAGCCGGGGGGATGCTGACAGCCTGCAGGGACAGAGGCACAGGTGTGCTCAGCACCAGAGACACCTTTGCCTTGCTTGTCCCCACCTGCCATCACTGCCACCAGTTCTTCCTCTACCTTGAACCTGGGGACACTTTGTCAGTCTTGTGCCTCACAGGGATCTATTTAAAGTACAAGAAACTTCAGTGTTTCAATCTTACATTGAGTTCTTAAGAAATTTTTGAGCCCTCTCTGAGGGACAGAGTCTGATGCAAAGGGCACCAAAGCCCCAGAGGGTCATTAAAGTCCTTGTGCTGTGTCTGTGCTGCTGAGCTGGGCCGGGCTCCTGGCCCAGAGGCAGCTCCTGGCAAGGGCAGCGCTGCAGAGAGACAGCTCTGGCCAGGAGCAGCTCCTGGGCACAGCCCAGCAGGGCTGGGGCACTGCCAGGGCCCCTCAGGGACACCAGCAGGGCACAGACAGAGCTCACAGGGGCTCAGCACTGCCAGGGGCTGGGGCATGGCCCAGAGGGGGCTGTGTCACAGCAGCACCTCTGGGGCTGTGTCATGGAGGCCCAGAGCAGCTGTGATGTCAGCAAGGGGCTGCGTGACAGCCCAGAGTGGGCTGTGTGAGGTCACAGGTTGGGCTGTGACATCACAGAGTTTTTTGTGTGAGGTCATTGAGCCACTAGAGTATAACAGAGGAGATTCTGTGACATCACAGAGGAGGCTGTGACATCATGGTATGGCTGTGTGACATCATAGAGCTGGCTGTGGGGTCAAAGTGTGTGCTGTGACATTACAGAGTGTCAGTATGATATCACAGAGAGGGATTTGTGACATCACTGAGGGGGTTGTGACATAACGGAGCGGGCTATGACATCACAGAGTAGGGTGTGAGGCCACAGAGAGATTCTGCCATCACAGAGGGTGGCTCTGTGACATCAGAGTGGGTTGTGACATCACTGGGTGTTTGTGTAACATCATAGAGCAGGCTGTGACATCACAGAACAGACTTTGACATCTCATGGTGACTTTGTGACATCACAGAGTATTCTGTGACATCACAAAGCAGCTCTATCACATCACAGGGTGACATCACAGGGAGGATCTGTGACATCATAGGTGGCTGTCAGACATCACAGGGGCTGTAGGAGGTCACTGGGGAGGTCACTCTGCCCTGCCCCTCTCACAGTTCCCCCCAGAGAAGTCCAATGCTGCTCGAACACAGCAGGGTCCCCGTGTCCCCCAGGGCCAGAGCCTGGGCCAGGGCTCCTTCACCCTGTTACGAACGAGGGCTTGAGTGCACTGAAAAAATCCCCGGCAAGGGATCAGCAAAAACCAGATTGAATATTAAGGGACAGCAGCACAAAGTTCCTTGGCAAGAGTCACTCTGCTCCTGAGTGGACACCTCAGGCACACCAAGGAAACCAAGCAACAACAAAACCAAACCAAATCCAGGCAAACAAACCAGAAATGAACGGAGAACTGTCCCTCTGTGTGTGTGACACAAGGACCGTGAGGGTAAGGATAAAAGGAATACAGCCTAAAGGCTTAATTCAGCTCAAACTTAAGAGGACTTAACTGATACCTTAAACATCTACATTTAGCAAAAGAACATAATTTAACAGTATTTAACCTAACTTACATCTTAATGATTTAACAGTGGAATAACACTAAACAATATTCAATTTGGCCAATAACTTATTAAACTTTACCTAGGGAAAGAAAAACTCTTAACACCACTTAACTTAGCTTGCACCTTATGATTTAACCTCACTTACAGGCCTGACTGGCTCAGCGATCCAAGGCACTGAAACCCCTCAGAGAGCAGGATTTCTGCCACATTTCCCCAGCACAGGCACTCCTGTGTGCACACAGACACAAAGAGTCAGTGCAAGGCACCTGGGAGAAATTCCCCTGAGGGCAGGGAATGCTCCCTGTGGATCCTTTGGCATCTCCCCAGCGGGTGAAGGGCTGAGCCTGGAGGAGTGGGGGGATCGGCCCAGGCTCCGTCGTTGTTGGGGATCCCCGAGTGCAGCAAACGGGAGAGTTCCCGGCTGGGAGAGGCCCCACTCAGAGGGAGTCGCTGGCCCAGGAGAGCTCCAAGGGCTCCTTTTGGAGCGCTGTTTGCAGGGCCCCAAGAGAGGGGCTTCAGTCCCAGCAATGGTTCATCCTGGCCGCACTTGGCACCAACAGCTTTCTTTGGCAGGGTGAGAACAGGGATGTTGTGCCACGGAGGGAACACAACCAGTTCCCAGGGCTGCTCCTACAGAAAGCAGGAGCTGGTTGGGCAGCAGCAGTGCCTGGAGCAGACAGTGTTTGTGAGGAGCTGCAGAGGAGCTGAGCCCAGGGGCTGTTGGCCAAGGCCCAGGCCCAAGGAGCATTTCTGAGCTGGCAGGGCGGGCTGAGAAGGGGAGGGGGGAATGCAGCAGCACAGGGCCCATGGAACCAAGGGACCATTGTGACACTGTGGGGCCCTGGGAGACCAAGGGACCATTGTGACACTGTGGGGCCCTGTGAGACCAAGGGACCGTTGTTACACTGTGGGGACTCATGGAATCACGGAGAGCACTGTGACATTGCTGGGCCTCATGGAACCAAGGGGGCCAAACTGACCCTGCACGGCTCCATGGAATGTAGGGATCATTGTGACACTGTGAGGCCCCATCAAACCAAGGGTCCATTGTGATACCACGGGTCCTCATGGAACCGTGGAGACCATTGTGACACTCAGGGGTGTCATGGAGCCAAGGGGCCATTGTGACACTGATGGGACTCATGGGATCATGGAGACCATTGTGACACTATGAAGCCCCAGGGAATAAGCAAAGCATTGTGACACTGTGAGGCCTCATGGAACCAGTGAGATCATTGTGACCCTGGGGGTCCCCACAGAACCAAGAGGACCACTGTGATACTCTGGGGCCTTGTGAAACCAAGAGGCCTTTGTGACACTGCAGGGCTGCATGGAACCAAAGGTCTAGGGTGACACAGAGGGGCCTGATGTCATCAGGGTCCATTGTGACACTGGGAAACCAGAGGAGACCATTGTGACACTGCAGAGCTTCATGGAACCAAAGCTTCAGGGTGAAACAGAGGGGCCTCCTATCATCAGTGGTTCATTGTGACACTCTGAAGCCAAAGGAGACCATTGTGACACTGCAAACCCCCAGGGTCCAAAGGTCCATTGTGACATTGCAGGGCTCATGGAAAAAAGGAGTCACGTGACATTGTGGGGCCTGTGGAACCACGGAGACCATTGTGACACTGCAAGGCCCCATGGAATCATTGGGACCATTGTGACACTGCAGAACCTTCTGGAACCTAGGGGCCACTGTGAAACTGTGGGACCCCATCAAACCAAGGGTCCATTGTGACACTGTGGGGCGCCACAAAACCAAGGGAACACAGAACAGGTCTGGCTGGATTGACCTCCCCGGGGCCAGGTCACTGGTCCATCTGACCTTGGCATGTTGAGGGTCTCTTCTCTTCTGCTGCAGAAACACTGGGGCCGTGTGCTTTCCTTCCCAATGGAAAAGAACTGTCCATCTCCAGGCAGTCATGGCCAGAATTGGGATTTCACCTCCAAATTTCCTAATATCCAGGGATTGTTCACATAGGAATATTGCCAGGACAAGTCTGGATGGCAGTGGTTTCCCAAGGGTCATTTCCCATCTCTCCCAAAACACTGGGGAGGGCTCGGTACATTCCTTCCTATGGGAAGGAACTGTCCTGCTTCTACAGGTGCCCATGGCTGAGACTGGGGTTCCACCTCAAAAATTCCTTTAATCCAAAGACTGCTCCCAGTCAAAATCTGCCATTCCTGACTAGTCTGGCTGGCCTTGCCCCAGTGAGGCTCCCACCTGTCTTCCAAATACTGAGGCTCTCTGCTTTCCTTTCCGTGGAAAAGAACTGTCCTTCTCCTGCATGTGCCCATGGCCAGAAATGGGATTTCACCTCAAACATTTCCTGTTGTGACAGACTAGAGGATATTGTTGGCTGGAAACATTCTGTGCGTGAGGGAGGAAGGGGCAGGTCCAGCCTTGCCCTGCCCTGGAACCCCAGCCCTGCCCTGCCCTTGAACCCCAATCCCCCCAGAGCCTCTATCCCAGCCCAGCAGTGGCTGCCAGTCCCTGGCACAGCACAGGCAATGCTCCACAGCCACCTCTGCAGCCCCAGCCCAGCTCCTGAGGGACCAAATGAGCCCAAGTCCCACCGGGGGGAAGGGCCCAGGGAGACCAAGGGGTATTGAAGGCTGACCACAAGGCAAGCACACATCTTGACCCTACCTCCTCTTGGAATTTCTATCTGAACAGTGCTGGAATCCAGGAGTTGGTAGCTGTGTGTGTGCTCCTCTGTACCTTTCTTACTTGAATTTCTCTCTTTCTTTGTCTACCTCTACTTGTATGTCCTCTTGAAAATTCTGAGTAACTTAAGTTGAACAGGCATAGAGTTTATGAAGTTGAATTTGACATGTTACTGCTTTCAGAAGTGTTTTTGTTGATTCAATGTCATATTTAACCTTTTGCCAAAGTTTTTTCTGATTTTCTAAAGTTTCCAGTAAGAGCTCTTTTGTTGTGTTGAGCTCCTCAGAATCTCTTGTTGGTATTTCTCTAGTACATCCAACTCAGAGTACACAAGCAACTGTAATTCCTTTTAAATGTCTCCTTGAGAGAGCGTTTTGGGGGATGGGAGTCAGGGCTTGTGTGTCCTGCTTGGCCCAGCCCAGGCAGGGCTTTCCCAGCCCCATTCCACACTCCAGTGCCCAGCTGGAGCCGCTGGTGCCTCTGAGTTGTGCTGCCCCAGCCCCAGGGACGCTCTCCTTGTCTGCCCATTCCCCCACGGTCTCTGGGCAGGGATGGCCTCACTGGGGGCTGCTGACATCCTCAGCACCTTGGAGGCTGCTGCTGAATTTTCCTGCTCCAGAGGCTGCTTCAGCCTTCAGCTCTTCAGTGCAGGAATTCAGTGTCCCAGGGCTCATTAACATTCAGAACACCTTAACAAGCCAAGCCTCTGGGAATAATTTGATTTTAATTTTCAAATCTTTTGTGGTTAATTAGACACATTTCAGAGGTGTATTCAAACAGAATAGATTCTATTTTAAAAGACAGTGAAAAAAGATTTCTTAGGTCCTGGTTTGTTTTTTTTTCTGTTCATTTATTGATACGTGCAATTTCCAATTGACACTGAATCCAGGTACCTCCTCATGCAGTTTGAATGGATATGAAAATCAAGACCCTTCATGGCTGACAATCAATCAGACTCTGTCCCTACCCCCACCCCACCATTTCCCCCATCCAAGCCCTGGCACTCAGAGCAGCCTTGTGCAAATCTGAGCTCCCTCCAGCCCAGGCTGCACCTGCAGCTTTCAGCTCCTTGGCTCCAACTCCCACCTGCTTTCCTTGCAGAAGGAGCTGCCCGAGACACAGAGGGATGTTCATTTCTTGTCAGACAACAAACCCAAAGGGAGGCACAGCTCCATCAAATGCCAAAGTCATTCCTCTGCTGGATAATAAATTCACTTTCCACAGCAGACAGTCTCAGAGCCATGGAAAACACCTTCTGGTCCCAGCACAGATCCCACGGTCCCCCCAAAACCTCCCTGCCCCGATTCTTCCCAGATTTGCTCTTTGCACACATGAGTCACAGGCTGAAGTCAGGAGCTCCCTCCATGGCCAGAGGGAGGAAAAGAGAGAAAGGGGATGAAGAGCTCTCCTGTGCA
>WBNP01049669.1:831-11443 GCA_013401095.1 Passerina amoena
CTCCACCAAAAAATGTCATGGGGACACTGGCAGTGTGCCAGAGTCAAACCATGACATTTTTTGGTGGAGATGCTGGGGGCAAGTGGCATTTGCCACTGTCAAACCATGACAGGTCCGGAGAAGGTTATCGTCTCATCCACGACCTGAGAGAAGTGAACAAGACAATCCGACCCATAGGTCCAGTTCAGACACTGCTCCCTGCGAACTCAGCTATTCCCGAAGGACAGCCATGCACAGTGCTGGCCATCAAGGACTGTTTCTTCTCAATACCCCTGCACCCTGACGACAGAGAGTGTTTTGCCTTCTCCGTTGTGTTTCCAAACGGTAAAAGGCCCAACCTCCATTTCCTATGGAGAGTATTGCCACAGAGAATGGTGGACAGCCCTAGTATCTGCCAGATCACTGTGGACAGAGCGCTGATGCCAGTCCAACACTCCTACCCCTCCGCAACCATCATTCAATACATGGATGACATCCTGGTCGCAGCACCATCGGCGAACCAAGTAGATCACCTGGTGTCTACAATCACGGAAACCTTCCAGGCCAACGGCTTTGAGATCACGAGCGCAAAGATCAAAAAGGGATCCTGCGTGACCTTCCTGGGGGTGGGAATCACAAGCTCCTACGTGACACCCCCCAAGGTGAAGATCCACCGAGACATCAAGACACTCCATGACATCCAATGCCTGGTGGGGTTGCTGCAGTGGGTTCGTAACATCGTCCTGATCCCTCCCAAGGTCATGGACCCCTTGTATGACCTCCTGAAAGGAAAGCACCCCTGGGAACCCAAGAAGCTGACACCACAAGCGACGAGCTCCCTCGATTTCATCGAGCAGCAGATGTCCACTGGCACGCTTGCCAGGTGGAACCCAGCTTTCTCCCTGGACCTTTACGTCCACTTCACGCCAAAGGGAGGGGTGGGAGCACTGGCCCAAGGATCCTCTGAAAAGTCCCGACCAATCCAATGGGTAGTTCTCGGAAGACCCGCCCAAGCATTCTCTCCAGGTATCGAGTGTGTCGCCAACCTCATCAGGAAAGGCAGGAGTCTTGCCTTGAGTCATCTAGGGACCGAGCCAACGAGAATCTACCTTCCCTTTCACAAGCAACTGGCCACGGAATCAACCACAATTTCGGAGTACCTAGCCCTTGCTCTCACCGGCTTCGGAGGAGAAATTTCCTATTCCGCCAACCCACCCTGGACTGAGCTGCTGACTATCACAGACATAGACATACCACCAAAAGTGAGAGATCGGCCACAGCCAGGGCCGACAGTCTTCACGGACGCTTCCTCCACAAAGTCTACCGCTGCGGCAGTGTGGCAGGCAGGAGAACAATGGCATTGCATCAAAGCATGTGACCCCACACTGTCAGTGCAGCAACTGGAAGCAGCCGTAGTGGTCCTGGCATGTGGACTCTTTCAAGACGAGCACCTCAACATTGTAACGGACTCTATATACGTGGCAAGGCTCTGGACCTTGCCACGTATATAGAGTGTCAAGGACCAGGTGTGTCAACCTCCGCAGCACCCCTGATGCTGGAAGAAGCGCTCTCCTCGCGACCGGGCACCGTGTCCGTCATTCACGTCAACAGCCACAACCCAGTCAAAGGTTACTATCAGACAGGCAACGACAAAGCGGACGCTGCAGCAAAAGGCGTATGGACGCTGCAGAAAGCTCATCAGCTGCACGAGTCACTCCACATCGGAGCTAAAGCACTGGCAAAGAGATGCGGGATCTCGACAGCGGACGCAAGACGTGGTGGCTACCTGCCCTTACTGCCAGAAGTCACCCCTGTGGACCAGTGGGATCAACCCGAGAGGTCTCAAGCCTTCAGAGATCTGGCAGTCGGACTTTACCTTGTGTCAGCTGCTAAAGCCCCAGGCATGGCTTGCAGTGACAGTGGACACTTTCAGCGGGATGATTGTAGCCACACAGCACCTCAAAACTGACTCTAAAGCCACAATTCAGCACTGGCTGACAGCCATGGGATGGCTTGGTATCCCCAAGCAGATCAAAACTGACAACGGTTCCAATTCCACCTCCAAAACAGTGCAAGAATTCGCCTCAAAATGGGGCATCACATTAGTGCAAGGTATCTCATATAACAGTACCGGGCAGGCCATAGTCGAGCGAGCAAATCATACCCTGAAAACCAGGCTGGAGGTGTTGGCAAAAGCGGAGGGCTTTGCCAATTCCATTCCCCCAGGAGACCAGGCACATATCCTAGCAACCGCTTTGCTGGCACTGAATCAATTTCCTAGGGGGGATGAGACAAACAGTCCCATTCAAAAACACTGGGCCTCCCGAGCACTAGAGGAGGGCCCGCAGGTTGTAATTAGAAATGAGCTAGGTGAGTGGGAACAGGGCTGGAGGCTGATGCTCACGGGGCGAGGGTACGCAGCTGTCAAAAAGGATGGCAAAATCAGGTGGTGTCCGCTTAGGTCCATTAAGCCCGACCTCCACAGTGGGCAGGACGAGACTGATGAGAATTGTGAGTTTCTGTTTACAGGACATGCTTGTGGGTCGTCCCTGACGTGATGCGTACATTCCCCTTCCAGACGAAAGTGACAGACCGCCAAGCCGCCAGACAGCGCCGAGAGACCCGCACGGGTGAGACCCAAGCATCAACGGTGTTTCTGTGTGATTTTGCTGCTGGGGCTTTTCGCCAGAGGGCAAGCCAGCCCAGACCATTACCCGCACCAGCCCTTCAGGTGGGTCATGCGACATCTTATCCGTGGTAAGATGCTCAGAGACATCACCACACCGAACACCCCATCCTTCATGCTGCGCATTACCGACCTGTTTCCAAGACAACCAAAGGTAGACCCCTACTCCTCACACACCACACACATGTACCTATCCTATTGGTGCCCAGCTTCAAACCCAGGAAAAAGTTATTGTAATCACCCAGGGTGGGGATACTGTGGGCACTGGGGCTGTGAGACAATAGTTACGGATGCCAGGCCGGCAGGGCCTGGGTGGGACCCACAAGAGCCTGACAAATTCCTACAGTTCACCTGGGCACCCACAGACTGCAAAACACCCGTCTTCCTTCAGGGAAGTTTCTATCGAAACCGCCATAAAATCCCCAAAGTTCGGAAATGCACTCACTACAACATGACAGTTTTGCAGCCAAATCACCCTAGCTGGGCCGTGGGCAAAGAGTGGACGGTAGTCCTTCAAGGGTCCAGAGAGTGGGTGAACGTGCAAATTACCAGGCTGCAACCGTCGGCGCCCCGAGCAGTGGGACCTAACAAAGTTATTAAAAGCACGCAGGAAGGAAGAAATATAACCTACCCCAAAGCCTTGCCCACAAAGGGCACCGACGTCCCGACCGGCGACGCGGAAGCCTTCCAGATAGGCCGCTCAGCCGGGTCAGACTCGGACCCAATCCTTCGCATGTTAGTAGCTACCTTCCTATCCCTGAACGAATCTAACCCTAACCTAACCGACTCCTGCTGGCTTTGTTACGATGTCAAACCCCCTTTTTACGAAGGAGTCGCTTTAAAAACCCCCTTTAGCTATTCCACAGCCGATGCCCCCCACCAATGCAGGTGGGATACACCCCGCAAGGGAATTACCCTGAGTCAAGTCACAGGCCGGGGCAGATGCTTTGGTAATGCCACCCTGGCAAAACGGAAAGGCGATGTCTGCACCGAAGTAGTCGAGCCTGACAAGAAGAATAATAAGTGGGTAATCCCATCCGCATCTGGGATGTGGGTTTGCCAGAGATCTGGAGTGAGTCCCTGTGTGTTCCTTGCCAAATTCGATGACTCTAACGACTTTTGTGTCCAAGTTCTGATCGTCCCTAGGGTCCTGTACCACTCAGACGAGGAGGTGTACCACATTTTCGAAGGACCCAGCCGGCTCCACAAAAGAGAAATATTGACAGGTATAACTATCGCAATGCTGCTCGGCCTAGGAGCAGCCAGAACGGCAACAGGGGTCTCAGCCCTAGCAACTCAACATCAAGGACTGTCCCAGCTGCAGACGACGATTGATGAGGACCTTCAGAGGATCGAGAAATCCATTTTCTTTTCTAGAGAAGTCAGTCTCCTCTCTCTCAGAGGTGGTCCTGCAGAACAGGCGAGGTCTGGATCTCCTGCTCATGCAGCAAGGAGGCCTGTGTGCCACCCTGAAAGAGGAATGCTTCTTCTACATGGACCACACGGGAGTCGTTAGAGACTTCATGGCAGAACTCCGAAACAGACTGGCTCAGAGACAGAAAGACAGGGAAGCCCAACAGGGTTGGTTCGAATCCTGGTTCAATCGATCACCATGGCTAACCACCCTAATTTCTACTCTAGTAGGTCCATTGGCAATGCTGCTTTTAGCTATTACCTTCGGACCATGCCTGCTGAACAAGCTAGTCTCGTTCGTTCAGACCCGCCTAGAACGGACTAACATCCTGTTCGTAGGACGGCAACAAATGCTGTGAATTCAACAGGGAACACTGCCAGTCACGGGGGACTCGCCTGGCAGAAAACTTACTCAGGTTTCCCAAAACCCTTATCCTTTGTCAAATCCCAACCTTCTACCTCATTTCAGTGCCTAAGTATATGACCACCTCATTCATTTGTGGAGAAGGAGGGGGAGATGTGGTAGGTAGGGAAAGGTGTTCGGAAGATCCCGGGCTGTGACGGAAAGTTACCAAACCCCCTTCTCCCCTCTTCCCCAGAGATAAGAATCACCCTTGGAATGTAGCCAAAGAACGTAGCCCCCCTAACATAGAGATGCCAGTAAGTTTCCACTCATCACTAACCCTAGAAGATATAGCCAGACCCCTCCCTGACGTAGAGATGCTCCTAGTCTATAAAACCCCTTGAGATGAGACAATAAATTGCCTTTAAACCGTCCGCTATACTGGTGTCAGCGTCCGTTTATCGGCCCGAGCGATCCCAGGAGAGTTTGGGGTCGCCGTGCTGCTTTCGAAACCAGGTTGCCAGCCTCACAGAGGCAACACTGCAAGGGAAAGGGGAGGGGGTGACTGTGGGGAGACCGGGACCCCTGAACCTTCCTGGGACCTCGGCAGCTCAATCCACCCACGGGACACCCAAATCCCCACTGCAGCCCTGATTCCCACCAGATCCCTGATTCTCCCCAGGACACTCTGAGCACCCCTGAACCCCCCTGGAACTTCTGCACCACTGCAGAGCCCCCAACTCCCCCAGTGTCCACAACCCTCTGAGCCCCCAGAACCCCAAGCCTGGCAGGGAGGGGCACCCCCAAACTCCCCCAGGACCCCAGAAAGATCCCCCAACATCCCTGCACAGCCTTCCAGGAGCTCCCCGAATCCTCCAGGAGCTCCCAGTGCCACCCGAATGTTCCTCAAAGCCCACCCAGGGAAGGCCCTGGAGCCCAACCAAGACTCTCCAAATTCCCCCAAATCCCCCAGGACCCCCAGCCGAGGTCACTGCAGGCTCAGTGTCCCCCAGCACAGGGGCCCTGGGTGCTGCTGATCTCTGCCCCCACTCTGGTGGCTTCCTCTCACTCCAGGACCCCCATCCTCCCCATTGTCACCCACCCACACGGTGCCACCAATGACAGCCCCAGATGACAGCCAGGAGCAGGAGCAGGAACAGGAGGGTCCTGCCGACATTCACAGCCACTGCTGGGGACAGAGGGGACACATCGGGGTCACCCTGAACACTGGGGGTCCTGAGCACCCCAGCAACCCCCTGTGACCCCACCTGTGACCCAGGGTGAGCCAGGTGTCACCTCCAGGGCCAGCTCTGGGCTGAGTTCCCAGAACACGCGGTGCCCATCCTGTCCCAGCTGGTTGGTGGCCATGCACTGGTAGGTGCCCGAATGTCCCACATCGATGTCCCTGACCTCCAGGATGCTTATAAGGCAAAAGTTAACTTATTAGACACGTCGCGCAATTTATTTACATTCACGAACGGGACGGGGCTTCTGGAACTCAGCGTCTTGAGAGGTTTATTTTTTCACATCAGTCTCATAACATTGTTTTACAATGGAGACAACAGATGTGTTCGCTTCACTGATTCAACAGAATGCTAAAGAAACTTAACATTACACGAGAGCAAGAAAGAGCATCAGAGCAGATTTCAGCCAATCACATAGAGAAAAGACATATTGACAATAATTCTATCCAATAATCTAAAGCATACGTAATTCTGGTTAAAACAACGATGGCCTATTTTTCTAAACAATAGCTTGTTCATGAAAGCTTAAGCACAGAGCCTTATTCATAATCAACCTTCTAAAATATACATTAAATAAGCTTGTTGCAACTTAGAAGGCTGACTAACACAAGTCTATTGTAATATTTCTCACGTTTGCACTGCGGCCTAAAAAATCTTTTTAGCTACTTTAGCATCTGTTCCCATAACTTCTGCTTAAGCCTAGCTTTTTCTACCTTTGTAAAACCCCCTGACTTTTATGGATTCCCAACAATTCCCCCTCCCTCTTGAAACAAGAAGAAACTTCTATGTTCTTGTCATTTGCTACTTGCGTTTCAAAGCCTTACTATGACATTTTTGCTTGCTATCTGCTTTGTCGCTTATTCGTGCTAACCTTAAGCATTTCTATGTTACAGCACAGCAACTTAATGCTGTGAAGGCCTAGTCAGTGAAAAGATATGAGTTACGTTAGAAATGAGCTACAAGTCATTGTTCAAAAAACTCTCGTAGATTATAGGGTCTTAACTCAAAACCCTTATACATATCTATGTCTTCATCAGGCGATTCTGTAAGATTTTTAACACTCTCTGTACTTCTGCTTCTTAATTCTCTCTCCTGGATGACAAAAACTTCTCTGACTGTCTTGTTCATCATTCTCCGCATACACTGAAGCGTGCAGGGAACCTTTATGAATATCAAAACCAAAACACCCAATACACAGAGACCTATCTTGCAAAGTTGCCTTAGCCAAGGTGTAAGGTTCCATCCCTGGAACAAATCATCTAACCAGGATCCACTATCCTCTTTAATTTGGGCTGTCAAATCTTTCAATTTTTGTATGTTTTTGTGAATGGATTCAGAATGATCAGACAGATTCATACAACACAATCCTTCAAATTCCTCACAACCATGTCCTTGTGCCAGTAAAAGAAAATCAATTGCTGCTCTGTTTTGAAGGGTAGCATGCCTAACACTATCAACATCAGTTAACATATCAGCAATTGCAGAGGACGTTGCATTAGCTTGTTTGCTCAGCCAACATCCAACTCTATCTAATCGTTTCAATGCTACTGCAGAAGCCAATTGGGGTAGAAATATACTTGTTGAAACCTTCCTTGCAGCTTTCCAAGGCATGAAATCACTCTGACAGTTTTCCTCATAATGAGGAGCAGCTCTTGTTCTCCTTTGTTTCTTTTTCATGACCGCTTTAGCTGTGGGTGCAAATATTGTGAGCATCCCAACGCTACAAGGGCCACCTTCAAGGTGTGCTGGAATGCCTTGCCAAGCCCTGTCTCCACAAATGAACCAATATCCCTTAGGCAACTGCCGTGGATATTGATCAGCCTCAGAACGCACATCCCAACTGTTTGAAGAATTACACCAAAAACTCAAATTTCTATATTCAAAAAAATGGGGAGTAACATTGTACTTAGGAGGACCACCTTTTCACTAAGCACTAGCTATGAAGGTAAAGCAGAAATCCATTGTTAAAGAACCAAGGATTTCTAGTTCTTGGGGTTCAGATGCTGCCCTGGGAAGTTTTTTGGCTCAAGCGTTTCAATTTAGAGCGGGATTGTTCTCATTGTCCATTTCCTCTGGCTTACCATTGGGTTGTTTTTTGACCAAAGGCAATTCTTTTACTGGCACACCAACCAGACAGGTTGAGAAAGGTTTTTCTGGTTCCGAATTAGACAAACATACAGTATCCGATCCTGCTGCCTTGGCTAAGGTCACCTAAACATTTGTTTTCAGCTGATCCACAGGCAAATCTGCATAACAAGAAACAATTAAAACCCACCAAAACAAATACACAATTTTCACTTTCTCCATCTTTCTCATGAGCCAAGTCTTGGCTAAATCTTCACTTACATAACAATTTCAAAACTCTACTTTTAACAAAAAAAAAACCTGAACTTTTGCTAAAAAGCAACCCTAGGAAAGAAACAGTTGATATACAACTGACACACTTATAAATAGCATTAACAGAAAATCAGAGTCTGCAGGTTCCACCGATGCACCAGGAACGTCAGGCGTGACCTAGGATCTCTCCGCTCGGCTCACATCTGCGTACTTGCTTCCTCAGTTCTGGACTCGTCAGCACATTCAGGGGCGCGATATGGTTTGACGTTTTTGGCAGGGACCCACTTGATTCCAGCACCTGTAGAGACAGAAGCATACCCTTTGCCCCAGGTTATTATTCAGAAAGGACCTTCAATTTGTCCAGATTCAGGGTTCCTAATTAGAACAGGAGGATTTTCCTTCAGTTTTGCCTGCGTATTATTTAAAAAATGCCTAAAGATTGGTGGATCAGGTTCTGCACTAGAACTGTTTAAAAAATTGAAAACATACAAAGCTTTGTTCAACATCATCTGTGGTGTGGCCCCAGCTCTCCCCCTTTGTTGATCTAAAATGCACTTTAATGTTTGATGTGTCTTTTCAACAATTGCTTGACTTGTGGGGGAGTGAGGGATACCAAAGATGTGATGGACACCCCATTCCTGTAAAAATGTGGCTAATTTTTGAGAGATATATGCGGGGCCATTGTCAGTTTTTACTTCTTGGGGCACACCCAATGAAGCAAAAGCTTGCAGGAAATGATGACAGGCATGATTGCCTGTTTCACCTGTGTGAAGAGAAGCAAAAATTGCACCAGAGAACATGTCTACTGAGACATGAATATTCTTGAAATTACCAAAGGAAGGATATTTAGTGATGTCAGTTTGCCATAACTGCAGGCTTTGCAAACCTCGTGGGTTGACAGCTCCTGTGGAAACAGGAGGCTGCACAAGCTGACAGTCAGGGCAAGTATGATGATAGCTTTAGATTTTTAATGATTTGAAACATTCGCACAAGTGCCTGTGCATTTTGGTGAAAAAAGGCATAACTCAGTTTTGCTTGTTCAAAAATATTTGGTAAAGTGTTTGAAACAACCATTGTCAGATTTTCTGCTCTTGTGTTTCTTTCCACTAAAAATCTAGGAAGCGAAGAGTGAGTCCTAATGTGGGAAACAAAATATGGATTAGTTCTATATTGCAAAGTTGTATGAAGACATGAACGCTAACGATATAAAACATCATTACTAACATCTTTTAAAACTGACCTTTCTATTCTCTTAACTACATTAGCAACATAAGCAGAATCTGTAATTAAATTAAGAGATTGTGAGAAAAGCTGAAAAGTCTAAATTACAGCAGCATCTTTTCTCTTAAAACTGCAAAGAAGAAAGGCTTTTCTGGAACGCAGCGATGAGCTGGTCGAATTTGAAGAGTTGATGTTGCAGCCTTGGATTTTTGTTGTAGAAATGTGTAGTCTAGCATTTTGGATCTCAGTCACAACATTGGCAGGGGTTTGCTTTTACCCAGAGTAACAAGTCTTTTAGTTCATTTTTTGAAATGTGGAATTGGCCATTATCCTGTAAAACTTTTCAAGCCGACAAAACACATCCCATTCTGTTTTAGATAATTGATTTCCCATCTCTTGTCACCCAGGAAGCCCCTAGAAAAGCTACTTACATATATAACAGATGAAGATGTCTAGGGGATGAACTAACCACTCCTCTCTCACATCCTAGGTCTCCGACGCTGGGATATTCCAAAATCATCTTTTTTATTTTCTTCTAGGCTAAATGTGTGCTTCTCGCACAAGGCACAAAGTGCTTATAAGGCAAAACTTAACTTATTAGACACGTCGCGCAATTTATTTACATTCATGAACGGGACGGGGCTTCTGGAACTCAGCGTCTTGAGAGGTTTATTTTTTCACATCAGTCTCATAACATTGTTTTACAAGGGAGACAACAGATGTGTTCACTGATTGAACAGAATGCTAAAGAAACTTAACATTACACGAGAGCAAGAAAGAGCATCAGAGCAGATTTCAGCCAATCACATAGAGAAAAGACATATTGACAATAATTCTATCCAATAATCTAAAGCATACGTAATTCTGGTTAAAATGGCCTATTTTTCTAAACAATAGCTTGTTCATGAAAGCTTAAGCACAGAGCCTTATTCATAATTAACCTTCTAAAATATACATTAAATAAGCTTGTTGCAACTTAGACGGCTGACTAACACAAGTCTATTGTAATATTTCTCACGTTTGCACTGCGGCCTAAAAAATCTTTTTAGCTACTTTAGCATCTGTTCCCATAACTTCTGCTTAAGCCTAGCTTTTTCTACCTTTGTAAAACCCCCTGACTTTTATAGATTCCCAACACAGGAGGGGACCCCGGGCCACCTCCTTCCTGTTGTGCAGCCAGGTGAAGGTGACAGGGGCTGAGCCCACCTGCACCGAGCAGCGCAGGGTCACGTTGTCACCTGCACGCACCGGTGTGCCAGGGGACCGGGGGTGATGGTGGCATTGGCCACGGGCACTGTGGGGACACAGACAGGGCTGAGGGCACAGGGAGGTGCTGGCAGCCGGTGTGGGGGGATAGGGATGGGGGGGATGGGTGTGATGGGGGATGTT
>WBNP01050228.1:0-13255 GCA_013401095.1 Passerina amoena
CACCTCCGCTCGTGACTCCGCTGCTGTTTTGCTTGGCCTGGAGGAGTTGCCTTCCCCACCAGGACGTGGGGAGAACTCCAGATAAGGCATTGAGTTCTCAGTCGCTCCCGCCGGGAGGTCCTGAGTCCTGCAGCTGCCAGTGCCCAACCACCAGGCTGTGAGCTGTGCGTCTCTGTGGGCCAGCCGGGCTCAACATTGGCACCGCCACAGCTGCTGGCGCCCAACGTGGGGCCGAGAACTGCGTGGATCCTTCTGAGGACTACGTCGGACCTACGGTTAGAAGAGCTCATCTTCCTTGGGCGCGGCAGTGCCACCGTGAGCAGACCCCTGGTCACTGGGGGTGGCGCTCCGGTGGAAGGGAGCGAAGACCTGCGGCACCCCGCATCGCTCCCGGAGGTGGAATTTCCTCAGCACCCGGACCCTTTCGTTCTCCCCTGGGGTCGGTGAGTTTCGTCTGCCCCCCTCGTCTTTTTATTTGACCCCCTGGTGGTTCCGTCCACCAGGTGCTGGTTGTTTTTTCGTCCCTGACGGGGGGCCCCAGGGGGAATCTTTTTCATTAGTCCCCTCTTTAGTCGTTTCTTCTCCCCTCTTTTTTTTTTCGTTCCTCGGGTGTTGAGTTGAAGCGCGCTCCGCTTTTTAACATCGATAGCTATGGGTGCTAAGCTATCAGAGGAGCAGCGCGAGGCTGTTTATGTTGTAGTTGGGATTCTTGTTAACGGGGACGTTCGTGTAAAAAAGGTGGAAATTAGGAGCTTGATTCGCTGGGTCTCCTCCCGGTTTGAAGATTTCTCCTTCGACCAGTGTAGGAACCTCCGATTTTGGGAAGAGGTCTCCAGAAAATTGTCAGATTTGGCCCGGTCAGAGGAGACTTCCATCACTAAAAAGGTTAAATTGGCCAGACACCTGAGTTGGGTGACTCAGCTCCTTGTGGTGCTGAGGAAAACAGAAAAGAAGAAGCCGGGAGAACACCCCAAGCTCCACAGTTCGAGTTCAACCCCCAGTTCTGCCCCTGTCGGTGCTCCTACCCCTCAATCCTGTTCCCCTGCGCCCCTGAGACCTGGGATCCTGAGGAGAGCAGACCCTGACCACAGCAGGCAGGAGCCCCTCCATCGCCCTGGCTCTCCTCAGGATTGCCATTCCCCCCGCGGTCGGAGTCCTGGCCAGACTCCGGCCGGCTCTCCCTTTCCCCCCTCTTCCCCGGCTCCCTCTTTCTGAGTGGTAAAGTCTCCAAAGTTAACCTCTAAAGTTCGCTTCGTGGTCCCGTCACAAGATGGCTCCTGTGGAGCCCGAGATGGCGGAGACCACGAAGCACCCCAGCAGGGGAAGTCCCTTCCCCCACCCTATTTCTCCTCCACTGTCCCCTGTTTCCCGCCAACCAACCCCTTCCTCCCTAATCCCAACCCTTTCCTCCCCTTTAGCCCCTCCCCGTCCTTCAACACCCTTCCCTCTCCCTGCGCTACACCCTTCTCCTCCTCAGCTCCTCCTCCTCCGCAGGCTCCGCCTCCGCCTCAGACCTTGCCCCCTTGCCCTTCCCACTGGGCGGGTCTTCTCCCGTCTGCCCCTGTTCCAGGTTCCCACGGCACCCCTGTTCCCGCCCCTTCCTGTCCTCCTCCCGTCGGTTCTGGTTCCCACGGTCCGCCATCTTGGTCGGGTTTTTCCCACGGACCTGGGGCCGGGACTGGGGAGGGGGGGGACAGCCCGGAGCCGGCCCAGTCCATCATGGCGGCTCCAGTGACCTACCATAACGGTAGAGGCGGGAACCCACGTGTCCGGTGGTCCCCGGTCCTCCGGTCCCTCATCAAGGAGCTCGTTAAAGCTCAGAGGGAACTCGGGGGACAAAGTGAGTACTTTCGGGGACTGCTGGCAGCTTCCCTTTTGGAAACTGAGCTCGTTCCGGCCGATTTACGGCAGATTTTTAAGTGTCTTCTAAACGTAGCTCAGTTTCCAAGATGGGAAGCAGCGTGGGAAAGAGGGGTGGCCGAACTCTTGCCACAACTGTGGGAGAGCCCGGAAACAGGGGAAGACATGGACGGAGAGAGACTCACCGTCGACCATCTCTGTGGGTTGGGTGATTGGGGCAAGACCCAAAAGCAGGCATCAAAAATTCCCACTGAGGCGTTGAGTCGGAGCACACAGGTGGCACTCCAAGCGTTCCATCGAGTGGCCGCTGGGGTGCCTTCGGTCCCGGTTTCCCATATCTTCCAGGGGCCGACGGAGTCTTTCGACGACTTCGTGGTGCGGCTCCAGATGGCGGCCGAAGCGGAGGAGCCGGACGAGAGGGCGCGGGAGAAGATGGTGACTCTCCTGGCGAGTACCAACGCCAACGCGCCTTGCAGGAATGCCATCTTAAGCCTGCCTCTGCATCCTCGTCCGGTACTCCGTGACCTCCTGGAAGTGTGTGCGGCGAAAGTTCCAGCAGCATCGCAGGCGCCCGGCGAGAAGTCCACGTCATCGACTCGCCGGGTGGCCTTCGCCGACCTCCAGGAGGCAGCCGCCGCAGCCGCACCGTCACCGTCGGCCCATCGCCCGGGACCCGGCACCCCCAGCAGAGGGAGATGTCACCTGTGCCACGCGGAGGACCACTGGATGCCTGACTGTCCGCTCCGCAAGGAGTTCTACACCTTTCGGAAGGAGCGACAGTTGGGTGTCCAAGGAGGAGGAGCCCCAAAAAACCCATAAAGGAGCGCAGCCCTCCCCTGCGCGTGGACACAAATGCGGGCAGAAAAACACCTACAGCCAGGGGGAGGGCACCCAAGTCTCAAACGCGCTCGCCGCCAGCTGAGCCCAGTCCACCAGGGCTCCAAGACCATTTAACCACCGGACTTGACATCCTCAAAGACCTGACTTTAGGCGTGGATGATCCTCGCCTTTCCTATTCCGATCTGGACCTTTCACCGGAACCCATTCTAACTAACTCTTTCTGTGGTTCCTCTTTCAGGCTTGAGACGACGCGACCCTTCCACTTCACGGATTCTAACATCCACGCGTTGTCCGTCTGCCCGAAGGCCCCAGGTAATTGGGAACCTAACCGACAGTTCATTATTGTGGGAGACACCGAAGCGACCCCTCAGGATCTACAAGTACTCCCGGCTTCGGTGTCCGCTGACCAACATTCAGTAGTCATCAGGTGCAGGTGTCTACGTCCCCCATTGTTCCTCCCCGCAGGAGAAGTGGTGGCCCAGGCCGTTTCAATAACATCAGATGTTCCTTCAGTTGCCTGGGCCGAACACCTGGGGCGGGCAAAGCCTCGCCTCGCTTGCCAACTCTCCCGGGGGGGGGAACACGATCTCAATCAGGGGGATGCTAGACACCGGAGCAGATGTGACGATCATTCCCTCTCGGGAATGGCCGTCACATTGGGAGTTGCAAAACATGGATGGACGTATCCAGGGTGTCGGGGGGATACAATTGGCACGTCAATCTAAGAGCATCGTGCAAATTAAGGGACCGGATGGGCAATTGGCTAGTGTTCGCCCATTCGTTTTAGATTATGTTGAGCCTCTCTGGGGGAGAGATACCCTCGCCCAGTGGGGAGCCAAAATTGACCTGCCGGCTCCCCAGGTTTTTGGGCAGCGGTCGCTGAGCAGCGCCCTACTTGGAAGTTGAATTGGAAATCGGATAAACCAGTCCAAGTAGCTCAGTGGCCGCTCAACAAACAAAAATTAAAGGCGCTGGTGGAGCTCGTTGAGGAGCAAGTCAAAAAGGGCAACCTGGTGGAGACCATGTCAGAGTGGAACTCCCCAGTGTTTGTCATCCGAAAGTCATCCGGAAAGTGGCGGCTCCTCACCGACCTCCGCAAGATAAATGAAATCATTGAAGATATGGGTACTTTCCAGCCAGGGATGCCGTCCCCAGCGATGCTCCCCCAAAATTGGAATTTGGCCATTATCGATATAAAAGATTGTTTCTTTCAAATTCCCCTTCACCCAGATGACGCTCCACGTTTTGCGTTCACGGTGCCCACCTTAAACCGTGAAGCTCCCGGGAAGCGATACCACTGGCGAGTGTTGCCGCAAGGCATGAAATGTAGTCCCACCATATGCCAGTGGTATGTCGCTTCTCTGCTCCAATCCGTCCGCACCGAATGCCCAGAAGCTGTAATCTACCACTACATGGACGACGTGTTGGTCTGCGCCCCCAATGATGATCTGCTGGTTCACGCGCTCTCTCGTGTAACCGATTGTTTAATTGCCGCAGGGTTCGAGCTCCAGGGCGAAAAGATTCAACGGATGCCGCCCTGGAAGTACCTAGGCCTGGAAATCACAAAGCGGACCATTGCTCCGCAAAAATTGGCTATTCACCATCAGGTGAGAACCTTAGCGGATGTCCACCAGCTGTGTGGGGCTTTGAATTGGGTGAGACCCTGGCTGGGCATTACCACCGAAGACCTAGCCCCCCTTTTCAGTTTATTGAAAGGGGGAGAGGAGCTTAGTTCTCCTAGGGAACTCACCCCAGAGGCAAACACAGCACTCGAGAGAATCAAACATCTGATCGAGGCAAGGCAGGCCCATCGGTGCCATCCGGGCCTGCCCTTCAAATTTATTATTCTTGGGAAGCTGCCACATCTTCACGGCATGATCTTCCAGTGGGATAAGTCCCGGAAGGCCCTCAAAACATCCAAGAGGGAGAGGACGGACCCAGGCTTGAGCGACCCCCTCTTGATCATAGAGTGGGTGTTCCTCAGCCATCACAGGTCCAAAAAAATCACTAGGCCACACGAACTGGTGGCGGAACTGATCCGTAAAGCAAGATCGCGGATCAGGGAGCTGGCAGGTGTGGATTTCTCATGCATCCATATTCCAATTGAATTGAAATCTGGTAAATTGAGAACAAAAATTTTAAATCAACTTCTCGAGGAGAGCGAAGTTTTGCAATTCGCTCTGGCTGAGTACACCGGGAGGATCGACATTGGCCATCCTCTGCATGCCCTCTTTAATGAGGACATGCGGTTCAAATTTTCTCTCAAGAAGACTCAAAGTAGAGTCCCACTCGATGCTCTGACGGTTTTTACTGACGCGTCCGGAGGATCCCACAAGTCAGTCATGACTTGGAAAGATCCTCAAACTCAGCAGTGGGAGATGGATGTTGCTATCGTTGAGGGTTCCCCTCAAGTTGCTGAGTTGGATGCAGTTGTCCGAGCATTCGAGGAATTCAAAGATAAACCATTCAATTTAGTCACGGACTCAGCGTATGTTGCCGGTGTAGTCGCCCTGTTGGAAAAGGGAATGAAAACTTAGCAAAATGTTCAGTTACAGTTAGATTATAAGGAGGGTGAATGTGTTTGTAAAAGACAGTTCTGTAGCCGTTGATAGTGTGTTGGGTTTTGAGTGTAACTTAGCAAGTAGTCTTAGAGATTTAATAAACATTTGAACCAGTGTAGGAAAGTAAGAAAGCTAACCTGTCTAGAAGCAGCACACAATGAGATAAGTACAAGATTTATGATTTTGTTTGTGAACCAAGGAATGTATCACGAGGGGCTTGTTGCTGGAGAAGGGGAATTGTTTCTTGGAGATCTTGTAACGAACTACATGTATGCAAATCATATAAAAGAGAGGCACCTGTACCTGAAAGATGGAGCTCTGTTTTGGGACGCTAGTCCGCAGGCTCCCGGGCCCTCAATAAAGCACCGCACAAAACTTATCCGAGTTTTGTGTCCTTTATTCATTGGGCAACAGTTTTCTTGGCGACCGCGGCAGGACTCCGAGGGCTGCTGGGGCGGTTCGCGTCCCGATCCACTCCAAGCCAGCACCGAGCGCTTCTCGGGGAGTCATCGGTTCGTGCCCGACCCCGCGCCTGTCGGACAACTGCATAAGGTAAGCCCGAAGGTGCTTTATATTAAAAAGGTGATAATTAGATTTAGATTTGGTAGTTGGTAGAAAAAGCCTAGGCTCCGGCCGTAAGACATCTGAGTACGCAGGACCGGAACTCGCCCTCTCCTTTTGGAAGAACGGCGAGAGGATATATCGGTTTTAGAAGAAGAATTAAAAGTGGTAATATGATGTCTTTTAAAACTTTTAAAACCTTGGTGCAAGCTAATGGTAAAATACCTGGAAATACACCATTAAGTTGCATATTGAAACGATGGAAAAGTGAGGGGTATTATCAAGAATTAGATAAAAGTAAAATGATAGATTATTGTAATCATTGGTGGCCTGAATATGAGATTGGGGAGATGGGATGGCCAGTGAATAGTACATTGGAACTGGGTATAATGGAATGTTTGATGCAATATTTAAAAAAGAATGAGAAATGGGATGAGATATCATATTTAGATTTGTTTTTTGTTTTATATCGGAAAGAAGAGTGGCAAAAGGAGTGTGGTATTTTGGTTTTAGAAGTAAATGATGAGAAGGAGTGTGCTAGATGTAAAGAAAAGAAGGAGCGTAATCTGTATCCTCCGATCGAAGAAGATTTGTCCTATTGTGTAGCACCCCCGAGAGTTCCGGTTGCTCATAATGCGCCCACAGCTCCCCATGCTGATGTATCTATAAAAATGGGATCTAGTGAAAGTGATAGTGATGGTGGTGGTGAACAAAACGAAAGTATTAAAAGAACTCCGTTAGCAGGGCGGACTCGCCAAGGAAGGAAGGGGCAGAGGGGGCCACAGTTAATCGCGCCATTAAGGGAAGCTGTGGGACCACAAGGAGAAAGAATACTTATAAAGGTGCCTTTCTCCCCGGGAGATTTAGTAATATGGAAGCAATCAGCGGGCAGTTATCAGGAAGACCCTGAAAGGGTGGCAAGGGTGGTTAAAATGGTGATAAAGACTCAGAATCCAGATTGGAATGATTTACAGGTGTTATTAAATACCATACTGGATTCCACTGAGAAAGAAATAGTTATTAGAGCTACTAAAGAAAAGGCTCGTGAGGAGATTCAGTTGAGACAATTAAATGAAACAGTTGATGAGTTGGTGCCGAGTGAGGAACCCAGGTGAGACCCAAACTCTACAGGAAGAATAAGAGCTGTAAAGCGGTATCAGGAATTATTGGTAGAAGGAATTAGGACAGGAATTCCTAAGACTATGAATTAGTCTAAGTTGTATTCGGTTAGGCAGGATAAGAATGAGTCTCCATCTGCCTTTTTGGAATGATTAAAAGACATGGCTCGAGAATTTACCAATTTAGATGTAGAAGAACAATCGGGAAAACTTCAATTGGCATTGTTGTTTATGGGACAATCACAAGAAGACATTAGGAAAAAGTTACAAAAGCTAGAAAGAGAGGATACTCAGAATTTGGACAAAATGTTGGAAGTAGCGTAGAAAGTATACAACAATAGGGAAAAAGAAACTGCAAGAAAACAACAAGCTACTATTCTGGCTGTAATGCAACAGGCGGGGGTAGGAGGGGGATCCATTAGGGGTCGAGGTCGGGGAGGAGCGAGTCGCGGACAGAGGGGAATGGCAAGAGGACGGGGAGGATTTGGGTTCACACCTAACATGGGGAGGTTGGACCCAAACCAGTGTGCGTTTTGCCGACAATTGGGACATTAGAAGAATGAATGCCCAGTTAGAGGAGGTATGAGCATAAGAAACATGGGATTAAGGACGGGTCCCATGGGGAATGCTCCTATGGGAGGACTCACAGGAAGACCAGCAGAAGTCGCTCAAGCACTGGTTTTGGGAAACTATCAGAATCAAAGCTGACTAGACCGAGATTTGAGAGTAGTTTTAGAGGTAGACGGAAGAGATCAGGAATTTATGGTAGATACTGGAGCCACATATTCTGTACTCAATAAACGACTGGGACCTTTGAGTGACACAACAGTACAGGTGGTGGGAGCAACAGGGAAACTAGAAGAGCAACCATTTTTACAACCTCTAAATCTTAAGTTTGGGGAGAAGGAATTAGATCACCAATTTTTGTACATGCCAAACTGCCCTACACCCCTCCTTGGCAGAGATCTGTTGTCTCGACTCAATGTGAAAATAATATTTGAGGGGGGAAAGGTGAAATTAGAAATACCTGAAGAACAAATAGCGGGCATTTTTGTGATTAAGGAAGTGGATGCCTCTCCTATTCCAGAAGAAATTGAGCAAGCTGTAGTACCCTGGGTATGGGAGTCAGGGGTCCCCGGGAAATCTAAAGCTGCACAGCCAGTAAAAGTAGAACTGAAAGAAGGGGCCCAACCAGTAAAAGTAAAGCAATACCCCTTGAAGCTTGAGGCAAGGAGGAGAGTAGCCCCATTAATTAAACAGTTCTTAGTTCAAGGAATATTACAGGAATGTGAATCGGAGTATAACACTCCAATTTTTCCGGTAAAGAAACCTAATTGTAAGTACCGGTTGGTACAGGACCTAAGAGCTATTAATGAAATAGTGAAAGACATACATCCAGTTGTTGCAAATCCTTACACCTTGTTAACATCTGTATCGGAAGAATTTACATGGTTCTCAGTAATTGACCTTAAAGATGCCTTCTTCTGCATCCCACTGGCAGTAGAAAGTAGAAAATATTTTGCCTTCGAGTGGGAGAGTCCTGATTTTGGGAAGAAGAAGCAGCTTACATGGACGAAGCTCCCCCAAGGATTTAAGAACAGTCCTACTATTTTTAGAAATCAATTGGCCAAGGAGCTGGAGGAATGGAAGACAACCCAGGTAACGCTATCTCCATCTTTATATGTAGTTTTGCAGTACGTAGACGACATCTTTCTGGCTACTAAAGAAAAGGAAATGTGTGTAGAATTAACAATTAAGTTACTTAACATGCTTGGTCAAGCAGGGTACCGAGTTTCTAAAGAAAAAGCTCAATTGATCAAAAATAGCGTAATTTATCTCGGTTGTGAGATCACACAAGGACAGAGACGTTTAGGAGTAAACCGAATAGAAGCAATATGTGCTATTCCTTTGCCTCGTAACCATCAAGAATTGAAATCTTTTTTAGGAATAGTAGGATGGTGTCAGCTGTGGATCATGAATTTCAGTCTCCTAGCCAAGCCACTGTATGAAGCCTTAAAGCAGCACCAGCTGGAATGGACATCACAGCAAAAGAAGGCCTTTCAGGAATTGAAGCAGGCATTGAAGGAAGCCCCAGCCCTAGGACTCCCCGACCTGACCAAGGAATTCCAGCTGTATGTGAATGAGAGGCAAAAACTGGCATTGGGGGTCCTCACACAGAAGGTAAGATCCTAGAAGAGGCCAGTGAGATACTTCTCTAAACAGCTAGATTCAGTAAGTTCCAGGTAGCCCTCGTGTTTACGAGCTGTAGCGGCAACGGTAATTCTTATTCAAGAGGCCCGGAAATTGACTTTGGGAGCAAAAATGACAGTGTTCGTTCCCCATATGGTCATGGCTGTTTTAGAGCAAAAGGGGGGTCACTTGCTATCATCAAACCGAATGTTGCAATACCAAGCTATTCTGAGAGAGCAAGATGATATTGAAATGAAAACCACTAATCATGTTAATCCAGCAGAATTCTTGCGCAGCAACCAGGAGGCAAGAGAACTGATACATGACTGTGTAGAGGTAATTGAGCAGGTGTATGCCAGCCGACCAGACCTTAAAGATGAACCGCTAGAAGAGCCGGAATGGGAACTATACACTGATGGATCCAGTTTCGTAGAAAATGGGACTCGCTATGCTGGGTATGCAGTAGTGACATTGGAGCAGGTAATAGAAGCAAAGGCCTTGTTACCTGGAACGTCGGCCCAGAAGGCAGAACTGATTAGACTCACTAGAGCCCTGTATTTAAGCAAGGACAAAAGAGTTAATATTTGAACAGATTCTAAATATGCCTTCGGTGTAGTTCATGTACATGGAGCATTGTGGAAAGAAAGGGAGCTTTTGAGTTCACAGGGAACCAACATTAAGTACCGGGAAGAAGTGTTACAACTATTAAATGCAATACATAGTCCCAAAACAGTTGCAGTAATGCATGTTAAAGGACATCAGACTGCAGAAGGAAAAATCTACAAAAGAAATCGGTTTGCTGATGTTACGGCACGGTACATGGCACGAGAAGTGTGGACTCAGATGGCATTGGTACCAGTAAGAACAAATCCGGCTGCCCCATATCTGGATCAGGAGCCCAAGTATTCAATAGAAGATGGAAAACTAATAAAATTGCTAGAGGCACAAAAGAATCAACTCGAGTGGTACGTTACACCAACGGGACAAATAGTGGTACCCACTCGTATAATGAAATTTATTCTAGAATCAGAACATAATAAATGTCACTGGGAGGCAGAAGCATTGGTAAAATTTTTGAAAAATGAGATAATTTCCAATCAGATGTTAACAATGGCAAAAAGAGTTAATGCAATGTGCCCAGTATGCTTGAAAAATAATCCAGTAGTTAAGAGACAAATACAAATGGGAAAGTTGCAAGTTGGGCCACAACCGGGAGATTACTGGCAAGTTGATTTTTCTAAATTGCCCAAGGCACAGGGATACAAGTATTCGTTAGTGTATGTATGTACGTTTTCAAGGTGGCCAGAAGCCTTTCCATGTAGAACTAATCAAGCTAAAAAAGTAGTAAAGACTCTGTTGAAAGAGATAATACCAAGATTTGGGGTACCCTTAAGATTGTCATCAGATAGGGGTCCGCATTTTATAGCTGGAGTAGTGCAGGAGTTAGCACGACTGTTAGACATAACCTGGAATTTGCACACCCCTTGGAAGCCTCAGTCCAGTGGGCAAGTAGAAAAGATGAATCAAACTCTCAAAGGACAGATCAAAAAGATCTGTCAAGAAGCCAAATTGCATTGGCCTCAAGCTTTGCCTTTGGCCTTACTTAAGATCCGAATCAAACCGAGAGAAAAGGTAAGCGTAAGTCCATATGAAATACTATATGGCAAACCATATCATGCGACTGTGTTAAAAGGAGAAGTACATGTAAGTGGAGACCAGGCGATTGCAGAGTATGTAATGTCACTTAATAAGATTTTGAATTCTTTAAGAAATACATTGCAGTAGAATAAACCGCTCACACTGGAAAACTCCGTTCACGACATCCAACCTGGAGATCAAGTATACGTCAAGAATTGGTTCACAGATCCACTACGAGAATCATAGAGCGGACCTCATCAGGTGATGATGACGACCTACACAGCGGTGAAGGTCCAGGATATAGATGCTTGGATTCATTACACCAGAGTGAAGAAGGCACCGCACCAGTGGGAGACCCAAATAGTGTCTCCAACCCAGATGATCTTCCGCGCAAAGCCGCCTTCTTAATTATACTACTGCTAGTAATCATGAAATTGATACCTGTGCGAAGGCTCATTTTAGTGCAGCCGGGGGAGACAACTGTTACAGTCATGGAAGGGATGAATGTTCAACTAACTTGTGTTATATTTGACAGCCAGAAAGTTGAGGCCGGTGAAGTTATTGCAATATGGCAACGGGGAGCTGAAAGGAGCCGAGGGAAGATAGGAGTCGATTTGGATCGAGATAAACTACAAGGAAACACGGTATTGAATCTTACTAAGGTAACCACAAACGATACAGGAGAGTATACATGTCTGGTCAAAATACGAGATAGTTTTGATTACAAAAGAGTGAGTATGAGAGTATTGCCATAGACAAGGGGTCGTGTGGCTCAGGACGCATAGTGGGCGCATGACAGAATGACGTTATCCTTACAAAGATACAGTAGAAAGAGTAGGCGAGAGGTGAATGATACTATAGAACGGAATGCTGAGCAGGAAAACTTAGTGGTAAGATTAATTAGAGATTTTAAAATTATGCAGAATGTAACTAAAATAACAGCTTGCCTACCACTACCACAGGCTGCAGGTGAACCGATCCCCTAGGGAATAATACCAATAACCAAAATGCCTGAATCATTCAAAAATGTTTCATGGTCCTGTCAATCAGTTCCTAAATTAGTAGAGGCATGGAGAGATTTGTGTATGACTAGTCGGGTTATGACTAAAGAGGACTGTAAAATGAAACCCAATCATTATGGTTAGATTCAAAATACCGGGAGATGTTTAATTACAACCCCAATAGATGAACCATGCAATACAATACGAATAAAAACGAAAGCCCACCAAAATGAAATGAGTTGTCAAAATATCACACAGAATTTTGACACCTGGAAAAGTTAGAAGACATTATAGAGACCCAGTGTTTTAGAACACTATAATTATCTTGGAGAAGTACAATGGTGTATCCAGTAGTCAGGAGAAAAGAATCAGTCACATTATAGGGCCATCGTCACGTCTACATCTTCCCGAGAGTTCAGGCCGCAGAAAGAAGATTAGAATTGTACTGAGGTCTTTACGTGTGATACACCAGAAGACCGGATTGGATTGGTACCTGTGAAAATGGCATTGAAATGGAGATGCGAGTGTAGAGGGTACAATCATACAGTTAGCAGAAAGTCCATAGATAGGTCCATAGATTGCAGATATACTACTGTACACAGTCCTGGAAATTTAGTCTGAGTATTGGGACATGGACAATAGACTGCACACTTACCTCTAGATGGGTCAGTAACACAAATTACCCTTGGAGTTCCCACATTGTGTTTATACTGGAAACAAAATAAGTTGACTCAAAAGAAAAGACTCACAAAGAGGGAAGAATCCCTAGAGGAGCAGTGGCATGAACCTAGCTCAGAGGTACAATTTAGATAGATATTAGAAGCATTATTCCCTCCGGTAGCAACATATCGAAATAGAGAAATGCTTAACAACTTGTTAGGACAAACAGAGAGGTTGGCAGCAGCTACTAAGAAGGGATTTAAAGATCTAAATTTGCAACTGCAAGCGACATCAAGAATGACCCTACAAAACAGAATGGCATTAGATTTGCTATTGCTAAAGGAACATAGAGTTTGTAGTTACCTGAGTGAGAAAATAGATCACTGCTGTGTACATATTCCAAATGTTACACTTGAAGTTGAGAAAGATATTTCCCAATTGGCAGAGGTAGAAACAAAAACTAAAGAAATTGAAAAAGAAGCACAGCATAATTGGGTAAGAGCAATATTTGACTCTTTAGAGCTTCACCTGTCTGGCTAGATTACATCTGCTATACAGTATGTACTAATGTTTTTAGTATTTTTAGTGACTACATAGATTGTATATAGATGCCTCTTAAGTGTAATCGAAAAGGAAAAGAAGCGATCCCTCCGGTTGCTGAAGGCGATGACCCGTGAGCGGCAGAATGAAGAGCACCCCCCACCTCGCTATGAAGATGTTACTTGATGTAGATTGAGCATCCTTGCAGCAAGACTGAAGGATGCTCAAAAGGGGAGAAATGTTGGAAAAGGGAATGAAAACTTAGCAAAATGTTCAGTTACAGTTA
>WBNP01050942.1:1622-19370 GCA_013401095.1 Passerina amoena
TGTTTGGGGGATGAGGGTGGGGTGACACCTGTGGGTGACGTGTCCCTGTCCCCCATACTCACTCCTTGCCCTCTTGGTGATCACATCTTTGATGTCCAGCATCTCCCCCTCCTCCAAAGCAGCTGGGGAGGGGGCCTGTGGGGAAAAGGGGGTGTAGGGAGGAGTCTGTAGAGAGAGAAAAAAGGGTCCTGGCTGGAGTGTCTCACTTCTCCTGGGGCTTCCTGGCAGCTGCAAAGGAAAGGCTGGAGAAGGTGACAATGGAGTCCCCAGAGCCCTTGAACCCCTGGGGGCCCTCAGGACCTCCAAACCTCCCAGGGACTCCTGAATCCCCACCAGACCTTTGAGTGTCCCCAGCACTCCTGAGCACCCTGAAGTCCCACAGAACCCCTGGATCATTTCTGCACCACCAACCCCCCTTTTGCTGCGGAACTGCCAGAAACCCAAACTTCCCCAGACAGGGAGGGGCACTCCGTAAACTGTCCCAGGATTCCCAAAGCCTCCTCAACATCTCTGCACGACCCTCCAATACCTCCTGAGCCCAACCAGGAGCTCCCAGTACAATCATAATATTCCTCAAGGCCCTCCTGGATTGATACAGGAGCACCTGAAGACCCTCTGGAATTCCAAAGTCAGTTGTTGCTGTCCCATTGTCTGCCCCCAATCTGGGGACCTCCCTTTGACCAGAGGGTCCCCATCCATATCCATTGTCACCCATCCATATCCATTGTCACTCACCCAGGCGGTGACACCAGTGCCAGCCCCTGATGACACCCACGAGCAAGACCAGGAACAGGAAGGACCCAATGACCCCTGTGGCCACTGCTGGGGACAGAGAGAGACACATTGGGGTGCAAGAGACGGTCCGAAGTTTCCCTCATTTTTGCCTCACAACCATCACAAGGACAGAAACTGGGACTCTGAGGACCCTGACTGGAGTTCTGGCCTGGTTGAGGTGGGTGCTGGCCAAGTGATTGTTTGCAGGTGCGCTCACCGCCACAGGGCACTGCTTCGAGAAGAGGCTGCCAAGGAGCCACTCGCCCCATGTGCTTACACCTGCTTCATGACAATAGCCCGTGAATTTCCCACCTCTTGGCCAAATGAACTTTCTGGGGTAACTTTGGTGGTCCCAACAGAAAATCCCTCATCTGTTTCACGACCACCATGACAGATGGAGATTGAAGCCCCCTCCCAAGGTCTGAGACTGAGACCCCTATAATTCTGATACAGGGGTGCTGGCGTGACTGAAGTGAGATATCTGCAAAGTGCTGCCTGCAGATGTGTTTACTGCAGGAAACCAGTCCTGAAACAATGGATCCCACTCACTGCTGAGATTGACTTCTCCTGTTTCAGAACATGGAGTGTCTATACCTGTCTTCAATAGACTTATTCTCCATTATTTTCTGTTCTGGTTTCTGTTCCAGGGGTGACATGTTCTGGGGGGAACCTGTCCCAGGGGTGACACATTCTGGTGGGGTGTGTCACTGTTCCAGGTTAGAGACATCCTGTGAACCCTTTCCTTGGGTGGGGTCCTGCCCACCCGCACTCCCTGGTGGGACATAGTGACCTCTGGGGTGTTGCAACTTGGGATGTGCCCTGTCCCCTCCACAACCACCCTTGACGCCCCCACCCAGTTTGGGAGCCCTCAATTCCCCTTTTAGATTTTTAGGTGCAACCCATCCCCCCCATCCCACAGCCCTCCAAGACCCTTCCATGTGTGAGAATCCCCCATGGTGGTAGCAGTGGGGGCTGACATGGGGTGGGGTCAGCTGGGAAGGGCACAGACCCCCCGAGAGCCCCCAACAACGACCCCATCCCTCAGGGTATCAGCACTGGGAGCCACATGAAACACTCATGACCCCCCAACTGTGCAACCCCGCTCTGTCCACAACCCCAAGGACCATCCTGCCCTCCCCTCCCTAGCACTGGGATGGAAAACTGCAGCTTTTTCCCCCTGGAAAAGTGCCTGACTTGGCCCAAAAATAGCTGCCACATGGCTGAGACACTGCGGAGGTCTGGAGCTATTTGGGGCTGCCCCATCCACTTCCTGCTCCCGAAAATTTCCCCCATGGGATTTCTGTCCTGGGGCTTGGGATGATTTGTGTTTATTGCGTTCTGGGACAAATCCTCTTCCAGAATTCTCCATTCTTTCTCATCCTCTGTTGGATCTGAGCCAGCAAAAGCAGCTTGGAAATGGAGCCCCAGGCTTGAAGGGGCTCCCAAACTCCTGCTCCGTGAAGCCAGTGGCCATCCAAGGCTGGGGCCCAGCCATGGCCCAGCCCCACTGCACAGGGATGGCCATTGCCCAGCCCTGCTCTGGCCAGCCCCAGGGGGCAGCCAGCACCTGAGGGTCCCCCCTGCCCCCTTGGCTTTGATTCTGGCAGCTTTAGAGCTGCTGCAGAGGTGAGAATTCTGTAGTTGGGAAAAGGCCTGGCTGTGGTTTGCTCAGCCCTGCAAGAAGCACAAAATCTCAAAGGGAGCCCAAGCAGGGGCTCTGTGAGGGCCTTTGATGGTTTTCAGAGCAGGGCGGGCTGGAAACCCCCCCTGCAGGGGCAGCTGTGAGGGAATCAGCCCAGAAATTCAGCAGTTGATCATTTTGTCCCTGTCCCCAAGGGACTGAGAGAACATCAGATCTACTGCAAATGCCAAAGCAATCGGCTCAACAACCTGACTGGGATGTTCCTTCTTGAACAAAACCTGCAGCCTTCTGGAACCTCATAGAAAGAATGTTTGGGTTCTGGCTCAGCTGCCGGACAAGAGACAAAAGTGTGGAAATATCGAGCAGGGGCTCTGCCTCACGGCCATGCTGGGGCTGTGGGGAGTGACCCTGTCTGGATTCCAGGTGTTCCCAGAGCTGCTCCATCCCTGCTCTCCTCACTTGCACAGGGCATGGGGAGTAGACAGGGCACTGCCCCACACCTGCTGTGCACTTTCTGAAAAAAACAGGGCAGGAGACTTTTTCTCCTTTCAATGCTTTTATTAAAAGTGATCAGCTCAAGGTTGGGAAGCTCAACGGTCTGCAGTCTCTATCATCTCTCCCAGGGTGACTCAGAGAAGGAGGATAGGCGCAGCTTTGTACCCTAGGGGCTGAGCTGGGGGCCCTGTCCTCACGGGAGCAGCAGGGCTATACCCCGATTTCGCAACTCTCCACTGACTCTCGGCTCGGGGTCTTGTTTCAGATGATGTCCGTGCTTAGGGTGAGGGGAAACAAAGGTTTTCAGCATCTCTGCAGGCTCAGCATTCTGTTCCTCACATCCAGGCATCACTCTAATTTCTTAATTCTGCATTGGGTCGTTGTTTTGGGGGCCTTTTCAGTAAGTTTGGAGTAGTAGCTTCTTATGGCATGCTGGTCCTGAGGTTACTTTGCATTCTCTCTGATGTCCCCCTTCCCAGGTTTCGTCCCCTCCCCTCATTGTCTGAGGAGAAGAGTCATTAACTTAGCCCTAGCCAGGGCCTTTACTAATACAAAAAGAACTATTAACTACAACGACTGGTGATTATCATAACAAACAGGTAGCACTATAGCAGCAACACTGGTCTGACTGGTGTTCTCTCACAAAAAAAAAAGGGCAGATTTTTTTGTTTATAACACCTTCCAGTGTACCCCTCCACTTCCCAGAGCTGTGGGGGCCTTACCCTGGCAATGCTCAGTCCCGACACATCGCGACAGTGCCTTCGGACACGCTGCCACAGTCTGTTCGGACACCCCGTGACCGTCCCGGCGCTCGCAGCGCGATGGCAGCTGGGCCCCTTGCCGGTGCTCCGGGACCACCATTGCGGTCCCTCCTTTCCGCAGACCCCACCGCAGGGTCTCTGCTCCTCCCTGTCCCGGGCTCTCCCCTCCGCCGTTTTGCTCCCTCCACGCTCGGGGCTCCCCAGTGGGGTCCCGGTCCCTCCATCCCAGCCCCTCCCACCCGCTGCCCCCGTCCCCTCCGGCCACGTCCCCCGACAGCCCCGGGGCCGGCACCGGCAGAGGCTGCCGAGCTCCTGCAGGATGAGACGTTCCTGGGGCAGCGCCGGCTGAGCGGGGCCCGGCTCCCTCACGCCGTCCTTGCCCGCAGCACTCGGGCTCCAGCAGCCCCGGGCTGCTCCTTCGGGATGTGCCAAATCAATGTCCTTTGCCAGGAACCAGCCCAGGAGTTCCCGAATCGTACCCGGGACTTCCTGTGAGGCTGTGCCCGAGCCCTGAGGGGTTTGGGAGCCTGATGGGTGTCACTGCTCTGTCCCAAAATCTGGGGGGAGCAGGAATGGCCAGCAGTGCCCCACCATGGCCTGGCCCCATGGGCCTCACCTGAGCACCCTGCGGAATTCCCGGCGCTCCTGCTCCACCTGCATGGCCAGGTGCTGTTCCCGTGGGCCCCCTGCTCCAGCCACTCCCGCCTCAACCGCTGCCCCAGCTTGGCCTTCCCAGCCAGCCATCGGGAAGCAGCAGCCACATGGCAAAGGCACTGAATCATCCCCAGCACCAGCAAAAACCTTCCTGGCAGTAAAGAAAGCTCCTTGTGGGCAGAGCTGGGGGTATCTTACCGCCAACTTTTGTCCAATGCTGCCTTGTGTAGCCCACATTTCCTGGGAGAGGCAGTGGTGCCGTTTGTTTGCATACAGGGATGCTTTAGGAGCATGGCTGAACTTTAGGAACCCTGGCCCTAATTGCAACACCTCCTTAAGGGTCTGCAGCTCCCTGAGCAGAACAGGGGCATTGGCCCAACCAGCATGAATTTAGCCCGCTTTTGCCCTTTCAAGGGACTGCTTCCAGCCCGGGCTGTCCGTGTGCCCCAGCTCCAGCTGCAGAGCCCTCGGGGCTGTGGCTCTGCTCTCCTCCTACTCCTCCTCCTCCCCCTGCAGCTCTCGTGTCAGGACCAGCAGTGGCCCAGGAAGAGCAGGAACTCCAAACGTGCTCTGGAGCACCCTGAGGAGCCTGGGCAGAATCAGCAGTGAGCACCAGCTTTCCTCAACATCCCAGGGCAGTTCAATATTCCAAGAGCTGCTGTGCCAGGGATGAAGGAGGAAACGGGAGGGAAAGGCTGAGGGTTTGCAAGAATTGTGGCATAAAGCCACCAGAGGTGCTGCTGTGGACCCGAGTCCTGCCTGGGGTCAGGCACTGCCTTCCTTCCATTTGGGATCATGGAGAGCGGTCACGGGTGTTGTGCAGGGCGTGTGCCAGGCCCCAGGACACTGCTACGCTGCCAGTGGGCACTGGGATCCAACCTGCTGCCTTGGCAGCTTCTGCCCGCTGCCGGTGGTGGTGCCGGGAGCGATTGGTGCCCGTGAGTTTGCAAAAGGAGCGATTTCCCCTCCTGCCTCCCATCCGAGGCCGCCATGGCCCGTGAGGGGATGGAGCTGGGCCGGGGCGCCCCCTGCTGGCCTGGAGTGCTCCCTGCAGCGCCCCCTGCTTGCCGGGAGCGCTCTCTGCACCGCCCCCTGCTGGCCGCGGTTAGAACTGCCACAAAAACCAACAGCGCTGAGCAGGAGGGAAAGTTCTGGGTTTGTGTTGTTTGTTCTGTTCTGGTTTACAAATTTTCAAGAGAAGAGCTGTTATTCCTTTTCTTTCACTTTTGCTTGGAATACCCGTAATCTTGGAAATTAAAAAAAGTTTTAGGCAGGAATCGTCTTTTCATTCCAGGAACTTTCCTGCTTTCCTTGCCACTTATTTCTCCTGTAAACCAAGAATGTTGCCAGCTCCTGGGTTACAGTGTGGATGGGACAGTCATCCCAAGAGGAGACTGGCTCAGGACTTGGCCAACTCATTCTCTGCTTTTTAAGCCAGTTGGGCCACCAAGGGCCCTCTCCCCAGGAGGCACTTCTGGTCACCCGGCCACTCAGGAGCTGTCCCCAGTGTGCCATGGCTGACAGACTGATGGACAGACAGGGCCCTGTCTCAGCAAAAGCAAGGCCTGACCCACCCGTGCCACACACAGCTGTTCCAAAATGTCTGCAGACATTCAACCTTTCCTGTCTCTTACACCCCACCCTGTGCCATGGCCTGATCCTGACTGCCCTGGCAAAGGCGGAGGCTCTGGCACCCCCACAGGGCCTTTGTGACATCCTGGTGTGTGGAACACGGCAGAGGAGGGGTTTGGGACAGGGGACAAGAGAATCCAGAGCTCCCTGAAGGCCGCTTTGGCCATCAGAGCAAGGCAGGTCCAGGGCCCTGCCAGGTTCCTCTGGTGGTGGAGAAAACATGCTGGGGCAATCATCTGGGATTTGCCTCTTATTTGGGGGCTTTCCCTGGAAATCATTCATATTATGACCCTTAGGACTCTGAACCTTGTTGCTGTTGCTGTTGGTTTTATTCTCTCTGGTTGCTCTTTCAGGAAATTGTTCTTCTGTCAGCCCTTTGCGATCTTTGTGCCTCCACGGGGAGGCAGAGGGGCAGTTTTTAGTGGCAGCACACACACGAGTGGGTGCCCATGGGTGGGGACCCCCAGTGCCCCCCAGTTCCCCCCAGTGTCACAGCACATTCCCGTAGATGTCACCGGGTTCCCGCGGTCGCCCCTGGGGTCCCCGCAGCTCCGCGTAGGTCACCTGGGGATCCTGGAGGGTGGTGGCACGGGGGGACACTGCGAGAGACACGGGCTGTGGGATCTGGGTGGGGTGACACTGGTGGGTGACGTGTCCCTCTGCGTGTGTCCCCCCTCTACTCAACCCCTGCCCTCTTGGTGACCACGACGTGGGTGTACAGCACCTGCCCTTCCTCTGGTGGGGCCGGGGGATCTGGGGGGGCCCTGAGGGAATAAAGGGGATGTGAGGGAGGGATTGGGAGGTCTTGGGGGTTGGGGTAAAAGGGGAGAGTGTGGTTTGAGCCCCCCACTCACCTTTCCTGGTGCTTCCTGGCAGCTGCAGAGGAAAGAGAGGAGGGGTGACTGTGAGGTCCCAGGGACCTGAACCCTCTCTGGATTCTGGAACTCCCATGGGATCCGCCAGCATCCCTGAAGCCCGCCAGAATTCCTGAATCTCCCCAGTGCCCCTGACCAATGCAGCATCAAGTACCCAAAGCCCAGAAGGGACAGAGACCCCCCAAACACCTCTCTGGCTACTGAAAGAACCCCCAACATCCCTTCAGGACCCTCCAAGAACTGCTCAAACCCTACAGGACCCCCCGCCAAAGTCACAGTTCTGGGGCTGTGGGTGCTGCTATATCTCTCCCCATCTCTGGGGGCCTCTACAGCTACCTGGGACCCCTGTCCCCCCATTGTCACCCACCCACACGGTGCCACCGGTGCCAGGCCACAATGACACCCACGAGCAGGAGCAGCAACAGGAGGGTCACAACAACTCCTGCAGCCACTGCAAGAAATTGAGGGGGACAAATCAGGATCACCCATCACCCCAGGGTTCCTGCAATCCCTGGTAACCCTGTGTGACCCCACCTGTGACCCAGGGTGAGCCAGCTGTCACCTCCAGGGCCAGCCCTGGGCTGAGTGCCTGGAACACGCGGTGCCCGTCCTGTCCCAGCAGGTTGGTGGCCACGCACTGGTAGGTGCCCGAACGTCCCACATCGATGTCCCTGAGCTCCAGGAGGGGACCCTGGGCCACCTCCTGCCATTGTGCAGCCAGGTGAAGGTGACAGGGGCTGAGCCCACCTGCACCGAGCAGCGCAGGGTCACGTTGTCACCTGCACGCACCTGGTGTGACAGGGGACAGGGGGTGATGGTGGCATTGGCCACGGGCACTGCGGGGACACAGACAGGGCTGAGACCAATGGGAGGGGCTGGCAGCTGGTGTGGGGGGATAGGGACGGGGAGGAATGGGTGTGATGGGGGATGTCGAGGATAGGGGTCACACCAGGGAGGGGTGAGGGTACGAAGGGCAGAGGCGGGGGGACACAAGAAAGGTGTCTGCGGGACATTGAGGTACACAGGCAGGGGCTCCGAAGAGGCTGTGGGGGCTCCCCGTGCCCATCCCCACACTCACTGCGCACTGTGACGCGGAGCCAAGCGCTGCTCTTCCGCACGGCCCCCCCCCTTAGAGAGCACCTGGCAGCTGTAATTCCCCGAGTGGGAGACCCCAACGGAGGGCACCAGCAGCTGCAGGGACCCATGCGGGCCCCCCACCACCTGCCCGTTTTGGTAGAACACGTGCAGGAGGGGGACTCGGGGCCGCAGGGGTCTGGGGGTGCTGAGGCAGCTGAGAGTCAGGGGGGACCCCTGGGTGGGCTCGGGGGGCCCCTCCAGAACTGGCACCGAGAAGAGCTCTGGGAAGGAGAGGGGAGGTGAGGACTGTGACTCTGAGTCCGCTGGGAAGTGGCTTTGGGGTTGTCAGGAGATTGGAGTTCCAGGCATGGGGGTGCTCACCGTGCACTGTCACTGTCACTGGCGCAGACTGTGCCCACGGTGACACTTTGGAGTCCACCCAGCCCCTGCAGCTGTAGTTGCCGCTGTGGTTCAGCTGCAGAGGGGACAGGGACAGCTCGGTCCCATTGAGGGACCTCCCCACCTCCTTGTCCCCATGGTAGAATTGCACTTTGGTGACTGACAGGTGGCGCCAGCGCTGGCAGCGCAGTGTCACCGTGTCCCCCTCCAGCAGCTCTCGCGCCGACACCTGCAATTCTAACCGGGCTGCGGGACACAGGGGTCCTGTCACACCGGGGGCCCCATTTTCATGGCGATTCCCCCATTGTGTCACACCCAGCGCACTAGGGGTCCCCAATTCCAACACAGGTTTCCCCACACTGGGATGCTCTGGGATGCTCACCGTGCACTGTCACTGTCACTGGCGCTGACTCCTGCTGCCCCCAGGATCCCACCCAGACCCTGCAGCTGTAGCAGACGCTTTGGCTCAGCTGCAGATGGGACAGGGACAGCTTGGTCCCATCACGGAGTCCACCCAGTTTCATCCCCTCGTGGTAGAAGAAAACCGATTTGAACATGCGGTTCTGCCAGCCCCGGCAGCGCAGTGTCACCGTATCCCCCTCCAGGAGCGCCCGCAACGGCACCTGCAGCACCAGCCGGTCTGGGGAACAGAGGGGTCCTGTCACACCCAATGGAACCGGGACCCCCCATTGGGTCGCACCCAGCGCACCAGTGTTCCCAATTCCAGCATGGAGTTACCCTCTTCTGGGATGGTCTGAGATGTCCCCAGAGCAGGGGTCATACCCTCGTCACACCAGAAGGTGACCCATGGAGCGGAGCCCACCCAGAGCCCGCGGGGTCCCTGTGGGTGCCGCGCTGGGGACACCCAAACCCCCTCACCATCTGAGATGGTCATGGGGGGGCTGCGCCCGGCGCCCGGTCTGTCACATGAGTAGGTGCCACTCTCGGTGACAGTGAGCTGGTCCGGACCCTCCTGCCACCAGCACTGCCCGTCCTTGTACCAGGTGGTGGCACCGGTGGTCCCCGAGCCCTGGCAGGTCAGTGTCACCCGGTCCCACAGCACCGCCGGCCTCCAGGGGGGCTCCACCAGAAGCTGGGTGTTCTGGGCACCTGTGGGTTACAGGGGACACCAGCCTGCCAGGGCCAGCGTGGGGCTGGGGACAGCGGGGTGGGGCCATGGCATCTCCCGAGGACTCACCAGCGAGGCCGAGTGTCTGGGCTGGAAGGGAGAAGGGACAGGGCTTGGTGGGGGTGGAATTGCAGGGACAGAGGCACCTGGAGTAGAGGATGTGGGGGCGATTCCCAAACTGTCTTTGTGGGGACAGCAGTTCTTGTGGGAAAGTGCATGGGGTTGGTCTCCAAAAGATTTGGTGAAGCCAGGGCGACATGTCTGTATCACAGCCACCAGTGCAACACAACTCTGTGGCACAGATGCCTTGGGAACAGGGACACCGAGGCCACCCCGAGCTGGGGCAGAACATGGGGACACTGGGGACACCCCGGGAATGAGGACACCAGGGACACAGCCCATGCTGGCCCAGGTCACCCCACCAGCTCATGATCCCATCCCCATGATCCCATCCCCATGGCCACATCCTCACCGTTCTTGTCCCCTTCGGTCCCTGCATCCCAGTTCCCTTGTCCCTATGCCCAGAGCTCCCTGAGCCCAAAGGTGCCAGTCCCCACATTCCTGTCCCCACATCCCCAGCCCCAAATTCCTGCCCCCTCTTCCTCTCTCCAAAGCCACCCTACATCCCCAGTCCCACCAAGGTCCACTGTGGGTAACATGGACTGGCCCTGCTGGCACTGGGGACCTCAAGTGACCCCTCAGCCCTCCTGTGCCCCCTCCCCTCCCCATCCCCGGGGTGTCAGGCCCGTGCCCGGGGCACTCACCCCACAGGAGCAGCGCCACCTTCCCGGCCATCCCGGTGTCCCCAGCCATGTGCACCGGCTGTCACTCGCTGCTGTGGCCACCGCTCCCCTGGCTGGCGGCTCTTCGGATGAAGGGGAAGGAAGTGAGGTCACGTCTGTCCCCACGTGTAGGTGGCCCTTAGTGGGGGCAGGGTGGCCACAAGCTGGGGATATTATGGGATGGTCTAGGGAGATGGTGGGGGATGGTGTTGCCAGGAGTGGGGGGCTCAGGGGATGTCGGGAACCAAGGATGGGTGTCCAGGAGAATGGGGGTCCAGGGGAATTGGGGTCTCCATGCCTGGGGCCATTCAGGGATGGGGTGCTGTGGGAACATGGTCCCCAGGGATTTGGGGTCATGGCATGTGGGTGCCAGGGTTGGGGGTGCAGGGGGATAAAGGGGACCCTGGGGAATAGGGGTTCTGGGCGAAGAAGCAGCCCATGGGATGGGATCAAGGCAACGGGGGTGCTGGGCAAGGGCAGTCCTGGGTTGGGGGTCCCCATGGAGGAGAGACCAAGGCAATGGGGGTCCCATGGTTGGGTTCCCAGGGGAATGGGGGTGCCAGGGATGGGCAGTGGCTGGGTGGGCACAGGGGTCACAGCTCCTTCATGGGGTGCCTCTGATTTTGAAGTGGCCCAGGGCCCAGTGCTGCCCCCCTGGGCCACTTGTTTCCCGGCCAAGCATCACATGGGGTTCCTGGGTACCTCTTCCTCTGTGCCCTACCCCTCCCTTGACTTTTCCCTGTCTTTCTTTCTCTTTTTTTCCTTACTTTTCTCACTTTTGCCATGTCCTCTCACCCCCGGTTTCTGGCTCAGTGGTCCCGGGGAGCACCTGAGCAGGGAGGGGTTGGGGGACCCAGGGGAAGAGAAAATTGGAGAGCAGAGGGTGCAGGGAAGGGTGGGGAGTCTGTGGGGGATGGAGGTGCTGGGCTGTGTCCCCTCAACACTTTCACTTTCTTTTTCCTGGACAAGAAGGAAGAGGCCGTTTGTGCTGAGAGTCAGATGGGAAAGGGGGGGATTCTGTCCTGGGGGGCACATCCAGGGGGTCCTGTCCTGGGGGAATCCTGTCCCAGGGGGTGACACATCCTGGCATGGGGGGTCCTGTCCCAGCTGTGGCAGTTCCAGAAATGTCCCTGCACATTCCTGGCCGGGTGCCTGTCCCAGGGGTGGCACATCCTGGGGACCCCTGTCAATGCAAGGCTGGGGCCCAGCCATGGCCCAGCCCCACTGCACAGGGATGGCCATTGCCCAGCCCTGCTCTGGCCAGCCCCAGGGGGCAGCCAGCACCTGAGGGTCCCACCTGCCCCCTTGGCTTTGATTCTGGCAGCTTTAGAGCTGCTGCAGAGGTGAGAATTCTGTGGGTGGAAAAAGGTCTGCCTGTGGTTTGCCCAGCACTGCAAGTAGCTCCAAAGGGAGCCCAAGCAGTGGCTCTGTGAGGGCCTTTGATGGTTTTCAGAGCAGGGCTGGCTGGAAGCCCCCCCTGCCAGGGCAGTTGAGAGGGAACCAGTCCAGAAATGCAGCAATTGATCATTTTGTGCTTTTGCCCAAGGGACTGAGAGAGCCCCAGCACTACTGCAAATCCCACACCAATCTGCTCAACAACCTGACCTGCACCCTCCTTCTCCTCCCTGCCTTGCCGTGCATGGACAGTGGCCGGATGCCCCGCACCCACCACAGCCGCTCTCTCACTGCCCTCCACACCTGGATGGGGAGAGAAAATTGAGCAAAGAGTTCCTGGGCTGAGACACGGACCAGGAGAGATCACTCATCAAATCCTGTCATGGGTAAAACTGCCTCAGAATTGGAGATATTAATTGAGTTTATCGCTGACAAATTCAGAGCAGAATAAGGAGAAGTCAAAAAAACCCATCCATACACCTTCTGCCTGTTAAGAATTACTTCGTAATCATTTGCTTTCACTATCATATTGGTCTTTCCAAAATATTTTGATACAATTCCATGTGTAGTCTATTTTTATTTGCATTTCATACACTACAATTTGTCATCCTTTTTAATCTAATTCCTGTGTAGAATATGTATTTCAATGTGATAAATATATTATAGTTTAGGTTCTCTCAAAGTATCAAGAGAGAAACAATGTGCTGTGTATTATAACTTTAAGTGTTGCAGAAGTAGCTAATGCATTTCTTTGTGTAACTAAGTGACAATGGTGAGAATAACTCAGATAAATTTGTGAAATAGCTAATGTTGATTTAATGTACAGATGGAGGACCTCAGCTGTATTAGAAGAACACATTGAAAAGTAGCAAGTGAATAAACATCAAAAGAAAGAATGCAAAGAGGGATTTACCACTGACCCTTCTGTTATCAAGAGCTATAAAACCACAGAACAGAGGAGCCTTGTGAGAACATAAAATATTTAAATTTAACCAGCAGTATGGCATGTTGTCACGGTTTGATGCTTGCACAATGCGAGTGTCCCCATGAAAATACATTCTCCCTGTTGTGTGCTGTGAGATGTGACCAGGAATAGAGCAAAGCAGGCTTTAGCTTAGGAATAAAGAGAAAACTTTATTAACCTACAACTATATGTAAAAAGAAACACACAGGAAGAATGAAAACTTTCCAAAAACATTCCTCCTCCATCCACCAAATTTCCAATACATCCATCCCTCAGATCACCAACTCTCAGTCCATCACCACCCTTTAGATAATCAATTCTCAGTTCATCAAGGAGTGAGGAGTCCTTCTTGTGTCATAGGCTTCCCCTGGAAACACCTCTGGTAAAGAGGTATGATTCGTGCTGATAAAAGTTGAAACAGTAATCAATATTGATACAGTAATCAATATTTGGGAATAATAAAACAGTTAAATTTGTAATGCCAAAGAAGAAACGGAGAGGAGGGGCTCCCCCCCCCCCCCCCCCCAGCAGATGTTCTCTCAAGGACCACAGGAAGAGACCAAAGACGCAGTTGCTAAAAATGAGCGAAAACCTAGTTGGGTCCTAGAAAATGCTAATTATAAAGGATTTATTGCCTTGATATGTAGATGTAGTGGTATGTTAGTCTTGGCTTACATTGTACTGGCTTGGTGCACATGTGTAACGCAAAGGTGAATTAAAGGACACAGAGGAAGACTACGGGATCTTCATCAGACGACCCCCAAAAGACTTGTGCGATCACCAAACCGAGTGATGGCGCATGCGCGGTAAAGTTGGTGATGAGGGTGGAGATAGAAATATGAGGAACCAAAAATGGAAGGAGATGGTATTGACACCTGGCATATAAGGGGTAACTTTCACTTGGCAAACTTGTACATGATGTGGCAAGGGTCCATGCGCCCTGCACTCCGTACCCCGCGGTTATCTTTTGCTTATGCGCTATTATTGGAACCAAATTATCCCTTATTTTAATCAAATTATATTGTATCAAATTTTATACTTTTTTTATTCAATTAAAATTGCTACTACCTTTAATATTGTTTGTTTTTTTTATGAAGGCATAATTGGGCAAACATAACAATTTTGGTGCCAAAACCCGCGAAGATTCTCCACTCAGGGGAGGTGGATAGTTTCTGGGAAGGAGCTCCCCACCAGATTTTAAGTGGCCCCAAGGCTAAACCACTCTCCCTTGGGAAAAGAGAGTCTTCATTACAATAACGCATAAGCAAATTAGTTATTAAAAGCGCGCAAGAGAGGCTCCCATCATGGTGCCGGCTTATAGGAGAGAGAGTACCCATGTAAAACTGCTTTGCGCATGAAGACCCTCGTGAGAAAAGGAGGCTGTGAGTATCACGGGGTTTTGGGTCGGGGGGCGGCTGTATGTGTGTGTGAGTGTGTGTGGAGTGTCTGAGACGAGGGCTGAGCAGTCCCAGACCCCCGAAGTGAGTGGGACCTCCCAGTACCGCGTTTTCGCGCCCTCCGAGAGGAGGCCAGCCGGGAAAGGAGGGAAGTGCAAGAAAAGTGAACGAGTGGGGACCCCGGGAGGGTTTGACCCAGGGGGAAGTAGGGTATCCCTGGTCCAGGCACCTGTGGGAAGGTCCTTGGGCAGGAGGGAGTAGGGAGACTGAGAAGGAGTGATTGAATAGGTTCAATTTCCTTGGAGGGGTTGGTAGCAAGCAATTTAGTATGTGATTAGATAGTGAGAAGACAAGGTTAATAGATTCGGAAAGAGAGAGAGTTAAGAGTGGAACTAGTAGATTGCAGAGGGAGAAATAAGAGTAGAACATGTAGATTGAAAAGGCACTATAACAGAGTATTAAGTGAGAAAGTTAAACCACGGGGTGTGTGTGGGAAAACTAAGATTTTCTTAGTACTGGAGATCTTAGTTTGTTGCCGCCAGAGATGGGTCAGGGAAAAATTAAATTCCTTGACCCAGGGGCTGTGGATTTTGTGAAAAATTTGCAGCAGTGTAGGGTATCTGGGAACCGTGAGGGGGGTTCTCAGGAAGGGAGCATTCCTCCGGATGGCCCGCTGGAGATGATGATACAGTTTTAAGATGAATGGGAATCCCAAAGAAAAAAAAAAATAAAAGAAAGTAAACAGGAAATAATTAAGTATTGCATGTTTGAATAGACAAAGGAAATGATCCAGAGAAATAATTTATATTAGCCCAAGTTTGGATCATTTGAAGATTGGATTTTCTAGGCTCTAAATCTATATGTGAATTCAAAAGACCCTGTTAAAGAAGAGAGTGAGCATGCTGCCTTATAGAGTCCTGAAGAGAGAAGTAGGTCTGTTGTTCAGAGGCAGGACAGGGAACTTAAAGAGTTACTGAAAGAAGAACAAAGGGGGGCGTTCAGAAGTAGGACAAGGAACTTCAAGAGTTACTGAGAGAAGCACAAAGAGTGTGTGTAAAAAGAGAAGAAGAAAAGCTGAAAACAGATGCCAGAATTTTGGTAGCAGCAGTTCAAGAAATGCAAGCAGCTTTGAATGCAGAAAAATCTGCAGAGAAAAATAAACAGCAGATATCAAGATCTATTTTTAAGAACACAGGTCCTGTGAATTTTTCCTGCCTCAAGAAAGGGCACTTAAAAATTTTTGCCCTACCTTAAAAGGTGCAGGACCTACCTGTTTTTACTGTCATGAAAAGGAGCACCTGCAAAAAATTGCAGAAAGAAACAGCAAGATGAGAAAACTTCTCAGCAAAATCAGAGAGGTCAAGAGTTCGGTTTAATGAAGGGGACCGAAAGACAACCAGAAGAGCCCTTGATAAAGTTAAAAATAAGCCCCCATAGTGAAGAAGTTACATTTTTAGTAGAGACAGGAGTTTCTCAGTCTACTGTTAGAAAATTACCCCAGGGATGTGAGCTAAGTTGTGAGCGAGTTCCAGTAGTCAGAATTACAGGAGAGGCTTTTCCTGTTCCTGTAATTAAAAGGGTGCAAATTGAAGCAGATGACAAATTTGGAATAAATGATTTATTGTTGCTACCAGAGGCTGAGAATAATTTGTTAGGCAGAGATCTAATAATAGCCTTAAATTTACAGATAAAACCTTGTGAAGGAAAACTTAAAATTTCTTCTTTAACTGAAGAGGATAATCTGGAGATTAATGATACGGGTTGGCATTCAGGTGAAGTGGGGAAAAGCTTGGGGTAAAGGAGTCTGATCCCCTGGTCAGCACAAGCCTGTGAACTTTATGCATTACTCCGTGCATTATTAATACTAAAAGGGCGAGAAGGGACTATTTATATAGACTCCAAATATGCTTTAGTATATGTATATCTAAAAATATGCTTTAGTATATGTATATCTAAAAGTATGCTGTAGTACATACTTTTAGAAAAATTTGGAAAGAAAGGGGACTTATAAAAACTCAAGGGAAAGGGTTAGTACACGGGGAATTGATAATTCAGATACTTGAAGCTTTAAAAAAGCTCAAAGAAAATAGCAATAGTTCATGTAAAGGGACACCAGACAGGGAGGGATATTAGAGTCAGAGGAAATAATTTGGCCGACAAAGTAGCAAAAAGAGCGACCTTAAGAAAAAGAGATACTGAAATCATGACCTAAGAAGAAACAGAAATTCAGCAGGGGACACTTTCCTTTCCGCTAGCAAAATTAGTAGCTATAAGGAAATTAGGAGCAACATTTAAGGAGGGAAAGTGGGTTCTTCCTGATAGCAGGATTATGATGCCAAAACCAGTAGCATGTCAGATCTTAGATAACTTGCACAGACAGACACACTGGGGAACAAGAGCCTTTTGTGATCACTTTTTAAAGTTTTATGGGTGTATAGGGATATTTTGAAATTGGAAAACAAATTACGCAGGGGTGTCTCCTCTGTTAAAAGGTAAATAAGAAGGTGTTGAGGAGCCCTCCCTTTGGAGGACAGAAAACAGCCTAACGGCCATTTGAAAAAGATCTAGGTTGATTTTATAGAATTGTCTAAAGTGGGTCGGTGGAAATATTTGTTAGTTGTATTAAATCAATTAACTCAGTGTGTTGAAGCATTTCCAGCAGCTCGGGCTACAGCTCAAACTGTGGCTAAAATATTATTAGAACATGTAATTCCAAGAATGTGAGAATATAGTGAGATTTGTTGATTTATATTAACCCTGATTTATTAAAGAATAAACTAGGCATCCTGGAGTGGCTGCCGACTGCAATTCCCTTGAGCTCGGAGGCAGAAGAACGCCGGTGGAAAAGAATAAAAGACTTTCTGAATCGGTGGGAACAGCCTAAAGGATTGAAGATCTCCTCCAGGGTCACCCACCAGCGACATTACTAGAATTTATTACAGAATTGCAATTCCAGAAACTGAGATTGATAACACCTGTTGTTAAAAGAGTCCAGAGACAAGTAAAAGAGTGGGAGTGCGGTAAACATTGTTTAAGGTGTCATCCTTGGATATGTACTGTTTGCACACTTTGTTTTAATTCATGGTGGAAAGTAACTAAAAGGGAAGAGAAGGAGAGACAATTTATTTGCTTGTTTTGCTATGGTTATGTATTTAGCCAGCTAACTATAGAAAGCATTGCTACTGATTTTTTGGGATACCTTTGAGACTGGGAGATGGGACCCTTCCAGCAGCAATTGGATTAAGAGAGAACTTAGATTAATTGATTCTTGCTATATTGGCTATAGCACAAATAAGAGAATGAGCAATTTGTAATATTATAGATCAGTGTCTCATAATTGATAGTTGTGGTGGAGAAGAAGTTTATACACCACATCATAGGCGTATTCCAGGGGCACATTGGCGCCGCGAGTGCGCCTATTGGAGGCAGTGACTTAATGTACTCCCCGCCCTGGACGCAGAAAAATAATTAGTTAAATCTTATTGTGGTTGGCATATCCCTGAAATTTTGGAAAATATAAATTTATAGTGTTCCGGCCTAACCTTTTCTCTGTTCTTTTTATTTTAATTATTTCTTCTTAACCAGCCAGAACTGGGATATGGCATTTAAAAGGAGACAAGCAAACTCTGTGGGACTATGGGTGCCAAGGAAACAAAAGGCATCAATGACTAGATCCCGGGATATTACCTCTGCTGTCAAGAAGACTGGCATCTCGGCCCTTGGTCGCAACCCAAGGGGCCTTGAGAAAGGTAGAAAGGTAGATTTCCTGAGG
>WBNP01051036.1:422-13435 GCA_013401095.1 Passerina amoena
GACTGGGCTCCTGCTCTGTGATCGGTGATGCTGCAGGGGCTGGTGCTCTGTGTGCCTTGTTATACACACTAGGAAAGAACTGTGGGACTGGGCTCCTGCTCTGTGATCGGTGATGCTGCAGGGGCCGGTGCTCTGTGTGCCTTGTTATACACACTAGGAAAGAACTGTTACTACTATTCCCATTTCCATAGCTTTGCCTGAGAGCCCATTAATTTCAAAATTATAATAATTCAAAGCGGGGGGTTTACATTCTGCATTCCAAGGGACGCTCCTCTGCCTTCCCTAGCAGACACCTCTCTTGTTAACCAAGAAAAGGTGTTTCAGTGCCATGGATCACAGAGTGTGCCATGGATCACTTCCATGTTCCCCATGGAAGGACTTCCCCTCCCCTCTAAGAAGCTTAGCAGGAGGAGCTCACAGGGTGGTTGGCCTGTAAAGCACCTTTTGCCTTCAGATGGATGAAACTCTGCTTAATAACGGCCCTGCTCACCTGGGTTCTTCTGTAGTTAGGCTCCACAAGGTAAAAGAACCTGCTTTGTGGTCTCCAGATTTGGCCGTAAATCTTCGTCTGAATTTCGAATTCTTCGGGAGAGCTGCCCGCGGTTCAAGTCGGATTCTGGGGCCCTTGAAATTTCCTCCTCTTCATTTTCTGTGAAGAAAGAACAAGGTCACTGTGTCACTGATGTTTCCTCCTTGAGCAGCAGACCAGCTATCTGACACAAGCAGGCCCAAAGGCTCTGATTTCACCTCCCTGACTGAGGGTCTCTCCTCAGGCCTCTCCTGTGGGTGGTTTTTTTCTGCCTCATTCCCCCATGGAAATCCTCACCTCACAGGAATTCCAGTTGGCCACGAAGGCACAATCTGGAAATGATTTTCCCTTTACCCTCACACTTTTAGCAGGGAGGGGACAAGAAACCCAGAGCAAGTTTTCATCCCTTTTCAAAATCTCATTTGTGCTTATGGTAGCTCAATAAATGAAGAGCTCCAGGTTTGAAGTGGGCCACACAATTCCAAGCCCACAATGGCCTGAGGCAGTAGGAATTGCAGGGGTTTCCCTGGACTCTCCTGGGCTGCTCCTTGCCCTGGCTCTGCTGGCTGCAGCTGGAGCACAAACAGGACCCACGGTCAGGGCAGGCCAATCCTCCCTCAGCTGCCCCTGCCCTGGGCCAGAGGCTGTTCCCAACACACTCTGTGTCCTGCCCAGGTCCAGGGGCATAGTCTGGGGCCAGCCAGGCCCACCCTGGGGGCTGTGCCCCAGCTGAGCCTTCCCCTTGCCAGCACCAGCTCCTGCAGGCAGAGCTGCTCTCCACAGGCCCTGCGCTCACACACACGTCCAGCCTCTGCTCAGGGCAGCTCCTCTCCCTGCTCAGCATCCACAGGGAAACAAGGCTGAGCTCACGTGTGCCCCAGCGTGGGACCAGGAGTGGGGCAGCAGGAGAAGGGCAGGGGAAAAGGGAGAGAGACGGGGACAGGACTGCAAGGGGGCACCCTTAGCAAGTATCAGGCAGTGAGAGAACTCCCAGAACACACCCCATGCAAAGGTGAGGGACAGAAGAGGGGCTCAGACCACCTGCACCTGCAGAGAACACTTCAGCATGGAGGTGTGTCAGTGCCATGGATGACAGAAGCTGCTCCCCATGGAAGGGCTGTCCCTCCCCATTCCCTCTGAGGAGCTGAGCAGGAGGAGCTCACAGGGTGGTTGGCCTGTAAAGCAGCTTCTGCCTTCAGATGGATGAAAGTCTGCTTAATATTGGCCCTGCTTACCTGGGATTTTCTTCAGCTCTTTTTCGCTCTTACTCTTCTCAGACAGTAATTTTTTGAATTTTTTTTCCACAGCTTCAGTATCATTGTTGATGTCCAAGAGGGCCCAGTACATTTTGGAGCCCAGGGCTTTATTTGTCTTCTCCCTCTGTCTCCTTCCTGTAGGAAAAAACTGGTGTTAGTGGCAAACTCATATTACTCCACTGAGTGGGAGACCACCTATTCTCTGTGAGGATGCTCATATCCTCTTTTTTAAAGTCTCTTTTTTGAGGGTCTCTTCTTAAATCTTGCTGCAGGTTGTTTTTTCTTCCCCTCTCTGGAGAAACAATCACTTCAGAGGAATTAAGCACTGTGCTCAAGGTGCAATCCAGAAATTGATTCTTTTTTTGCTTTTTTTCTTTATTCAGAGGACAAACAAAAAGCTCAGACTTAGTTATTTCATTTCCTGCCTATTTATCAGTTTGTTTTCTCCAGACCTCTTTTTCTTAAATCATCCTTAACTCAGTAGCCTTGGAAATGAATTCACTCATCCTTGAAAAACAGAGATGTGGAATTCACAGGCTGAAGCACCTGTGGGTACCACATACCACTATCGTTGCTTTCAAATCCTGTTCCAACAGGAGTTTGCTGTGGGAAGAAACCTTGGCCCCGCTACTATAGCCCCAGTTTACTTCCTGACATGGAGACTTTTTCTCTAACAGCTTTTGTCTGTTGAAAGGAGTCTTGGCACTGAGAACCCTTCTAAACATGGGCTTGGAGCTCCTGTGCAGCTGATGAGAAATACTGGGAGAAACCCCATGGCCTCCTCACTGCCCAAAGGCCTGGACATGGGGCAGAGCCCAGGCCATGCTAAATTCCAAGTGTACCCTGAGGGAGTGACATTCCCCTGCCAGCATCCCAGCTGGAAAGAGCAGGGGCAGGAGAACAGCTGGCCTTAGAATCCAGGGGGTGGGATCCAGCAGGGGCCAGGCTGTGCTGGTCTGTGCTGGGAAAAGCCCACTGCAGGGACATCTCTGCACCCTGGCATCCCGGGGTCCTGGGCATCTGCATGGGGATGGGCCACATAACAAAGGACTGGCTGGAGGCCTTTGGAAATGGGAATTTATGGACAGGAGGGATTGCTCAAACTGACTGCACTGTGCTCTCACCTCTGGATCTCCTTCCTGCTTGGCAGGGTTCAGTTTCCAGGTAGTGTGGGCAAGGACTGGCACTCACCTGCACAGAAAGGCTTCTGCCTTTGGTCCCTGTAGCTAAACCCAGGGTTAGATTCCTCCTTCAGTGCTCAAAGAAAGGAAAGGAAATCCCAGAAGGGATGTGCTGTGTCTTTGAAACCATTACCAACTGCAAGGAACACCCCTGCTAGAGTAGGACATGTCTCTGGTCAAAGGAGGTCACCCCTCTGACCAAACTGATCCCACCCCAAAGGCCAGGCCTTCTGCTGTGCTCTGGAAGGGGCTCTGCAGGCAACGTGCTCAGGGGAGAGACCTCCACTGGCCTCACTTCTCCCAGGGATAACACATCCCATCCCATCCCAAGGGTTCCCAAGAATGGCCACAGACAAGAGCAATGGGATCCAGCACACTTACTGTATTCATTGAGTATCCAGTCTAGGACTTGCCGAGCCAGGTAGGCAGTAGCTGTAGTTGCTGGACATGAGGTACATATGAAAATAAAATAAAATAAAAAAGAAAACCAGGACATTTAACAAAGACCTTCCCCCAGGGAACTCCAGGACTGCAGTGAGCAGGTTCTGGGGCAGAACACATCCCACAGCTGGACCAGGAGCCATGAGCTCCTATGGACCAGCACCCCACAGCAGTGCTGGGGGGTTCCTGACCCTTGGGCTCACTGAGGCTCTTCTGGGCCAGGGAGCTGCCTCAGCTGGCACAGTACTCAGGCACCACACAGGTGCCTCAGTCCCTCCAGAGCACAGCCACCAACGAGAGGGTGAGACTCTTCTGCCTCACACCAGGAGTGGAGAGGAACGTCCCAGGTCCCTTCTCTGTCCCTTGGCACATTCATTTCAGCCTGACCCTCAAAGCCCTGCTCAGCAACACTCACTGCTAGAGTAGGACATGTCTCTGGTCAAAGAAGGTCACCCCTCTGACCAAACTGATCCCAGCTCAAAGGCCAGGCCTTCTGCTATGCTCTGGAAGGGATTCTGCAGGCAACATGCTCAAGGGAGAGACCTCCACTGGCCTCACTTCTCTCAGGGATAACACATCCCATCCCAAGGGTTCCCAGGGATGGCCACAGACAAGAGCAATGGGATCCATGAATCCACACTTACTTAATGGACCTACCTAAGCCAAATGCAGCTTTCCCCAACCAGCTGCTCAATTCTGGTAGCCATTGCTCCATCTGAAAAGAAAAAGAAAAATTAAAAAGAGAAAGCTTCACTACAGTACTTCCCTAAGGATTTAAAAAGTGCATTTAAGACCTTTTTGGGGACACATATGTCCCTTATACTACTCAAACCTCTGATCTACTCAGGGTCTTTTAATTTACTGATTTTCCCTTCCATCACTGTCTAAACAAGTAATACAACTCTTACCAAAAAAACCAGCCTTGTCCTCTTCTTGTTACCTGTGTCATTTTTTAAATATTCACCCTTGTCGTGGTTTGAAATGGGAAGAAAATGTGGGGAAGTGTTGCAAAGCTTTTTGTGTAACTGACAGTCTGTGGAACCACTGAGAAGCTGGACATGCCTCTGAAAAACACACATGTTGAAGACTAAAAAGCCTGAGAACTCTCTCTTTCCTTTCCGGTGGGTGAGAGGGTGGCGGGCTGAGGAGGTGGAGGGCCCTGCAGTCTCGCTTCAGCGGCCACGGGAGCTGATGGGTCCGGCTGGCCACTCCCGGAGTGACCAGTGGAGACTGCGAGATCCGCCACTCCCAGGTTCTCGGCGAGAACCCCTGAGTAGTGGCTCCGTCTGCTGCGTGGTGGTGCAGGCGAGAGCAGGACTGCGAAGTGCTGGGGTAAAGGAAGGAAGAAGTGGACACTCGTATGGGTGCCAAGGAGCTTTTATTAGCCCGGGTGGGGCCAGTGACGGTGTCGGGTAAAAACCATTACGGGAGGCACTTATAAAGGGGAAAGGGGTAATGGACGGGGACACGAGGGACCAATGAACAAAGCCCAGGGATGGAGCGAGGGACGCACAGAACTAGGAAGGACCCAGGGGAGGGAAGGGTCTCAGGGGACAAATCATAAATTAGGTAAGGGATGATTGACAAAGAACACTCTAGAAATGGAAGGGGACAGTTAAAATGACTGATAGGTAATGGGTGGGAGGAACAAACCATTAGGAGGGAGAACGTGGGGGGAACCGAGGGTCAAACCAAATTCTTAACTTATAAAAAATAACCAACTTATAATAAACCCATATATATAAACACACAATGCTACAGGGCCCGGCCCCGCTCCCCGGTCTTGGCCAGGCCCGGGTCGGGCGGTCCCGCTGCAGGCCCAGCCCTTTTCCCCCTCCCCGGGCCGCCCGCCGGTTCTGGCCGGGCCAGGCCCCAGCAGCTGCCAGGCCAGAATGGGGGGAGGCTGCGGAGGCCGGGCCGGAGCAGGGCTGGCCCTGGCTGTAATCTTATCATCAAATCCCCTTCCCCAGCACAGCTGAGGCCAGAGAGCCCTGCAGCCCCTGCAGAGTGGCGCTGCGGCTGGAACTGAACACAGAGAAAACCAAAGACTAACCGTGAGGCCGATCCTGGCACAGCCCAGCCAGGAGTCAGGAGCTTTGGGAATCAGGGAGAGTGACTGGGGATATTTTCAGATCAGCAAGAACAATTTAGAGAGCTTTTGGGCTCCAAAAAACCAATTTAAGCCAATTTCGGGCTCTGTACTCCCCATTTAGGGAGCTTTGGAGCTCCAAAGCAGCGATTTTGGGAGCCTTTGGGCTGAGAAGCATCAATTTCAGGAGCAGAAGGAGCAAGCCCTGAGGAAACATGGGAGGGGCTGGCACTTACCTGGGACGAGGCCGGGAAGCAGCAGCTCCGCGCTGGGGTGTGAGCACCGCGGCCTCCCCTCACGCGGTTATATCTCTCACCCTGACCACGCCCGTTCCTGCCCATTCCCACCCAGAGGAGAGGCTCCTCCCTCTCCTCCACAGCTCATGTTTTGGTCATACGCCTATCACTGCCACATGCCTAAAAATTGAAAAAAAAATGTCCCGATCAGGAAGCGGCTCCTTGGCTGGGGGCCGGGGGTGGAATGGTCACAGACAGCGGCCCCTCCCTGCTCCTGGAGCCTCCCAGGGGCACCGGGAATGCCCCGGGAGCGCACCGGGAGCGCTGGGAGTGAACCCCACAGAGTGATGGCGGACAGGGCACTGAGTTTGGGGCGTCAGAGCTCTGGAACACTGATTTTGGGAATTTCATGGCTTAGAATCCCTATTTCAGCAGTTTCAGTGCCAGAACGGTGATTTCAGTTTTGGAGCCAAAAAAGAGCAAATTTGGGGGCTCTGGGGCTCCAGAACACTGATTTTGGGAGGTTTTTGGCTCAGGGAAAAAAAAAAAACGGAGATCTGAGTCTGAAAGGAAGCAATTTAGGGATATTTTGAGCTCGGAAAAAGCAACTTAAGAGAGATTTCAGGCTTGTAAACACGCAATTTAAGGATATTTTGGTGTCTGAAACTGTCGCACGTGCCGGCTAGATGGTGGGGCAAGGCGGTGGTTTCTGGATATGGGTGTCCAGCTCCTTTCCCCCAAGGGAGACAGAGCCCCTCCAGGAGGAGGGGCGATCCCTCTAGGAAGGAGGTCCCCCACTGGACACCCTCTCCCCAAAGGAGGGACTGGAAGAAGGATCAGGATTGCTTCAGTCCCACCCCTCCCCTGCAAAGGGAACTGGCCCAGCCCCCATACTGTGGGGGGGTGGCCCTTGCGGAAGGGGTGGGCTGGGGGCAAGGTCAGGACTGGAAAAGAAGGGCTGAGAGGGAAAGCATGGTCCAAGCGGCCTGGCCATTGCCATCTTGGACAAAAAAGGCGGTGGGCTCAGTACACTGCAGTTCCCTAGTGAGGTCTGAACAGTGTCCGGCCAGGCACTCAGAGCAGCATGGCCAACACTAGCTCCAAGGGAGGACAGGGAAGGGCTTCGGGAAGTCTGAGGGACACAGGGTACAGGAATTTAGATGTGCTGCTGCTTGATGGAAAAATTTTTTTGCCCCACTGTTGAGAGTTTTTTGCAGATTGAGGAGTTTTTTCAGGACAATGGCCTTATTCAGCTGATGCACAATCCAGCCAGCTTGTAATAATGGACAATGGAGACGTTCACAAACAATGAATTATGGATAAATTCAGAAATGGATACAGTATATCCTTGAAAGAGATACAAGAAAAAGAGTCATCAGGACTCAGCAAGTTTGTCAGCGAGCTTGGAAAAGTAAGAAGAAAGTGCGTCATGGGTGGGCCGGACAACCACAGCAAGACGCGTGAAAAATCAGGTGATCCACTCAGCATTCTAATTTAGACGCGTGAACAGCTAGGATTAACCAATCATGTATTAGCTAGAGACGCGTGGACAGTAGAGACAGTAGAGATTATAAATATAGTCTTTTTAGGGATAATAAATTTGGCTTCACTGGATCATATTGGTTATGGTGTGATGTCCCTGAACCTCCGCACCCCGCACCCTGCCTTGGTGTTCTCTGCTCTCTCCCCCTCAAGGGATGCCCCAGGTCCCTGGGGGAGAGCCCTGACTTGGGGGAGGAAAAAAAGGAAGAAAGTAGATGGAACACCTCTCTGAATGAACCAGATGTGGAGGTCCCTGCAGGCTTGGCCAAAAGCCCTCAGGGACAGATCCCACCCACCAGGGGGAAAAAAAACAAAGAAAACCCCGCTCTGACTCACTTACACTCTGAGTTTGGGTGTCTGGTCTTCCTCTCATTACCAGGATTTGCCGAATGGATCTGATGGTTGCTGATAGGCTGGGGACTTTTTCTTTCTCGGCCCACCAGTGCCAGGGACTTGAGTGTTCCCAGTGTTTCAGGGCTCATCCCTGAAGCCCTGGGCATGGCCACTGTGGGTCCCCGGTGTGCCCGTCCCAGTGCGGCAGCTTCCCCTGCTTGCAGCGGCCACACAGCTCCCCGCTGCTGTCTGCTCAAGGCTTTCTGGCAAACTTTCTCTCTCTGCCTCTGGGTAAGCATCTGAAAACTGGGAAGGGTGGGAGAGAGTCCAGGAGCTTTAAAATTGCCATTCAGCAGCTCCTCTTAGAGTCACAAGCAGAGCGCCATGTTAATGCCACCAATGGTTGCATGTCCTGGCTGGATGGTGACAGTGGGGGGGGTGAATGTCCCCCTCTTTTGGGGCTCTGCTGAATCCCAGCTACCAGTGAAGGCACAGCACGGGCCTGGAGGGCACTGGGTTACTTTATTTGATGGTAAACTCCTCGAGTCCTGGGGTCCCAGGCAACAGACTGGGTGCAAACAACAGTGTCACAGACATCTTTTATGAAAAATCCTTTCCTTAGGGTTTTTTCCTCCTGAGAAGCTGAGAAGCCTCAGGAACAAAATGTAAACAATGGTTATCTGCTGCTGTGGAATGCAACAGGGGGATCTGTGGTTGGTCTCATGCAGTTGTTTCTAATTAATGGCCAATAACAGTCCGAGCCAGAAGCCTTTGTGATTTGTTCTTTCTTTTTCTGTTCTTAGCCAGCCTTCTGATAAAATCCTTTCTTCTATTCTTTTAGTTTAGTTTTAATATAATACATATCATAAAATAATAAATCAAGCCTTCTGAAACATGGAGTCAGATCCTCATCTCTTCCCTCATCCTATGACCCCTGTGAACACGGTCACAATCCATGAATCCTCTCTTACTTAATGGACCTACCTAAGCCTTCTCCAGCGTTCCTCAACCAGCTGCTCATTTCTTGTAGCCACTGCTTCACCTGAAAAGAAAAATTTAAAAAAGAAAGCTTCACTGCAATATTTCCCTAAGGATTTAAAAAGTGCATTTAAGACCTTTTTGGGGACACATATGTCCCTTATACTACTCAAACCTCTGATCTACTCAGGGTCTTTTAATTTACTGATTTTCCCTTCCATCACTGTCTAAACAAGTAATACAACTCTTAGCATAAAAATCAGCCTTGTCCTCTTCTTGTTACCTGTGTCATTTTTTCAATATTCACTCTTGTCGGGGTTTGGAATGGGAAGAAAATGTGGGGAAGTGTTGCAAAGCTTTTTGTGTAACTGACAGTCTGTGGAATCACTGAGAAGCTGGACATGCCTCTGAAAAACACACATGTTGAAGACTAAAGAGCGTGGGAACTCTCCTTTCCGGTGGGAGAGAGGGTGGTGGGCTGAGGAGGTGGCGGGCCCGGACGGGCGGTCCCGCCGCGGGCCGGGCCCTTTTCCCCCTCCCCGGGCCGCCCGCCGGTTCTGGCCGGGCCGGGGCCCGGCAGCTGCCGGGCCAGAATGGGGGGAGGCTGCGGAGGCCAGGCCGGAGCAGGGCTGGCCCTGGCTGTGATCTTATCATCAAATCCCCTTCCCCAGCACGGCTGAGGCCAGAGAGCCCTGCAGCCCCTGCAGAGTGGCGCTGCGGCTGGAACTGAACACAGAGAAAACCAAAGACTAACCGTGAGGCCGATCCTGGCACAGCCCAGCCTCGGTCCCGCCATGAGTTACCGAGCAGGTAGGCCTCAGGTGTGATGTTATCCCTCTCAGCGCTTCAATTCTCTCTCGAGTGAGAGACAGGACCAAGATGCAAGCATGGAAAGGAACAGCATGAAGACATCGAGGTCAGTGAGGAAGGAGTTAAGTTCCAGATGGGAGGGAATGAGGAGATGCCTTGTTTTTGGAGCTGAAATCCTCTTGTAAGCTATGGAGAAAAGACTCTTTCCTATAACACATGAAACAATGGGGAGATTAAAGTGTTCAAATTGATATTGAGCAAAGGCCTCCATGCTAAGAGAAGCAGATGTTGAAATAGCTGTGATCCCATGAGAAGTTTGAACACAGGAAGAGAGTGGTCCTGTGCTTCAGGAGAAGATTTCTGTTCCCAGGGATGAAGATGATTTTAGAAATAGATAATGAGAACTTTTGCCTTTGAACAGCTCATCTTTAAAACAATATCCCGTAAGTCGACATGGCCACTGACAAGCTGTGGGAAGGCTTGTGGCCATGGGAAGGACTTCACCATGGCAGGGCTCCCCGGGCGGCTGCTACTTGTGATGAAATTCAGAGCCACGAGAGAACTGTTTTCTTTCTTCTTGTGGAGAAGTTCCCATAACTTTAACAAGAGGGACTTCTCTCCCTCAGTGAACTGAAGAAAGACTATTTTTGAGGGGGTAAACTGACTGGAAGTTTTAGGGTTGGTTTCTTTACCCTGTCATTGGGAAAGAAAAGTGTGGGGCAAGAAGTGTTCTGAGGGGTTTGTTTTGATTCTTACTACTTTTCTTTTCTTTTGGTTGCTTTTAATAAATTTTTCTTTATACCCTTTTAAAGTTTTGAGCATGCTTTGCCTTTCTCCTAATCCTATCTCACAGCAGGAAGTGAGTGTATTGATGACTGGCCAGCACCAAACCCGCCACATTCTTTGGTGCATTGGCCAGGAAATCTCAAAATTGGGGAAATCTTAAATTGGCAAACCAAAACCACTACAACGCTGCAAAGCAAGGGAAAAGAGGATCAAAATCTCAGTGGTGGGCACAGCACTGGAGAAGATACCGCAGTTGGTAGGATGTACTGTTATACTCCCAGCTGGTCCCTAACCCATCTTGTCTGCGCTGGAGCTCTGAGAATTCTCACAGACACATACATTGTCTTCCTTGGCCAAAATTAAGGCATTCTGTTTTTCCAGAGCGCAGAACCTGGTGTTCAACCCCAGCCACAATTTTCCACAAAGGAAAGGGACCATTTTCCATTCCTTCAGACTCAAATCCTGGAGGGTATCCTGACCAGCTATGAAAAAATCTATGGAGAAAGGGTAAGTAACCTTGGATGGCCACCAGTTGCCCCCCAAATTTCTCTCACTCCCCCTCCTCAACTGGACAGGAGGAAAAAATATGACTGGAGAGTTCACATAAAGCCTGGGACATCCCTTTCCACTTGCCACCATGGGCAAACCAGACTCGACCTGGGGACAATTGCTTTGCTTTCTCAGCAATTCCCAATATAGCAGCAAGCCGGGTAACAAAGACAAAACTGAAACCACCTCACTCCCACTCTCCCCTCTGCTGGCTGTGAACACACCTGGTGCAGGTGGCTGGGGCAGCTGCAATGCCTGATGCAAGTTCAGCTCTGAGACAAGAGCTTGTGAACGGCCAACAGAGCACAACAAATGGCACCAGGAGTGGTGGCACTGCTGGGGAAGGGACACCGAGAGACCCAGCAGGAGCTGAGGGCCTGGGAGAAAGAGCCAGACTCGAGCCTTGGGCATGCAGACTGTGAGGGGATAAAACTGAGGGGCTCCCTTGCTGGGGGAACAGCTCAGGCTGTTCCAGTGTTACTGCACTGGGAATAAATGGCTTTATGGAATCAGACATCTGAGACTGCTCTGGTGTAGTAAACCCCATAGGTTTGGGAAGGGCACCATGGAAAATCTGAATAATAGGAATGCTGACACAGCAGCAAGAAAGCTTCCTGTCTCCATGGACATCCGCCCTATAACCTACCTCTATAACCATGTAAGGCAATATCTTGTTAAACCCTGACCATTGGTCATTCATGGTCCCCCTAACCCCTTACCATTGGTCAAGTTTGGATACTTGCCAAGCCTATAACAGTAGCATACTGTACCCTACTAGCTCAAAAGAAGAAGAGCTGAGACCCTTCATGAACTCCCCAAATAAAGCCTTCTCTGTGGAACAGCCTGCTTCTGCTTCTTCTCCTCTCTTTCTCCATCTGCTGCAGCCTCAAGCCGGGGCACCCATACCTAGCAAGCAAAGAGCTGAATCCAAAGAGCTTGCTAATCACTATAGAGCTGAAAATCACCATGCTTGCTAGATGGTAGCCCTGCGGCGATTCAGCCTGAGCTTAGCCTGGCTCCCAGGTACCCGGTCCCCTCTCGGGGACTGAGCTCCTGAGCCCTATTGCTCCGCTATATGGTAAGGCCAGAACAGAGGCTTTATTACTCTGGGAAACCTGGAACCAGGGAGGACGCAGGGGCTGGGTGTGGGAGGGGGGTGTGGGGAGTCCAGCAGGGCCCATTGGGGCACTGCAGCCACTGCTGTGCAGGGGCTCCTGCCAGCACTGAGCACCTCTGGTGGCTGGAGTGCGATGGCCAGAGAGCCTTGGGAAGGGTCAGACTGGGAAGTTTCCTCAGTATCCTCTTCTGCACAGCTGGCTGCAGAAAGCAGGGCCCTACTGACCCTTCAAACAAAGCCACCTGCCCTTCTGAGCACGTCCATCAGAGCATCAGGGACGAGGTAAAGGCAGAAACAGGGACTGCTCAGGAGTGAGGAAAGGTCTGCTCAGGGCACAGCTCACTGCCGTGATCTGCTCTCCCTCTTTCCTGCACTCCATTTTCGTGGGCTGTCTGCTCCTTGTGACTTTTTGTTTTCTCTGGCCATGTTCCAGAGAAGGAGGAGGACCTGGACTGAATTAAGGAGCCCCTTGCCAAAGCCGCTGCATGTCCAGAAAGCTTTCCTGGTGCTCAAGGGGAGGATAGACCTGGGTGATGAAAAGAGCTGCAGTGAGGATTAGCAATAGAGAAATGCCCGCAGGGACCCAAGAGAAGTCACAGCCCCAGGGCCCATGACTGTCCCACAGATCTAACAGAAGGCATCAGACACGAAATGCCAGGGGTGCTTGCCAGGATTGAACCCTGCTCCATCTCCTCCTTTTTGTTCTTTTGCTCTGGTCTGGAATGAGGGAAAGCATATAAATGGCATAAAACACTCAGAGTTTGAGGGGTTTTCTCCTGAAAGCAGAGCAATAGCGAGATGGCTTCTCTAACAGTAACACTGAATAGATGATGTGCATGTGGAGCTGTCCTGGATGTGCCTCTGCCATTGGTAACTGATGAACACAGACATTAGTTCAGATCACCTCTCATGGAAAGATGGTTGTGCTTCCAGGGATGGGTCACCCCACTTTCCACAGTCAGAGATAATTTGTTCTCTCTGTCTCTCATATTCAGAAGGAGCCCTGACAACTGTTTTAGACAGGAAAATTATTTTATACAGGGCCAGATCTGCAATCCTGAGCTAAAGTTGAAGCTTGGAGGGGGAAAAATGAAGGGGGAATGACAGGAGAGAAGAGGAGAAGGAAAAAGAAAATGAAGGTTGGGGGGAGAGAGGAGAAAGAAAAA
>WBNP01051111.1:0-10065 GCA_013401095.1 Passerina amoena
ATCATGAGCTGGTGGGGGTGACCTGGGCCAGCATGGGCTGTGTCCGTGGTGTCCTCATGCTCGGTGTTTCCTCAGTGTCCCCATGTTCTGCCTCAGCCCAGGGTGGCCTCAGTGTCCCTGTTCCCAAGGTGTCTGTGCCACAGGGATGTGGTACATGAGTGGCTGTGACACAGACATGTCCCCCTGCCTTGCCAAATATTTTGGGGACCACCCACACACACTTTCTCACAAGAACTGCTGTTCTCACAGGGACAGTTTTGGGACAGCCCCCACACCCCGTGCCCCCATGCCTGTGTTCCTTCAGTGCCACCCCCACCCAACCCTGTCCCTTCTACCTTCCAGCCCAGACCCTGGGCTTCACTGGTGAGTCCTCGGGGGATGCCATGGCCCCACCCTGCTTTCCCCAGCCCTGCAGTGGCCCTGGCAGGCTGGTCCCCTGTTATAAGTAAAAGTTATGTTAAATTAGGGTATAGTTCAATTATATTGCATTAATTATGTTATATTAATTGTATTATGTTAAGAGTGGAGGGGGTTATTAGAATGTTCTAGGAGAAGGGTCCAGGGTTTTGTGGAAGGGCGGTCTGGCGGGGCAAGGCAAAGTCAAAGAGGGATTGGATGGAAGATCTGACCAATCATTTGAAGCCCTGCAGAAACAATTGGTCCAGAATAAATGGTGTTAAGGACCAATGAGAAACCTGGAAATGGACCAATGCCCACGTGGATCCAAAATGGACCAATCCTGGATTCAAAGGGGGCTATAAATGGGTGGGAGTTCAGTTAGGTTGATGTTCTTCGTTTTGGAAACCTTTTTTCTGGGGACAGCCCAGTGCACTTGGGGGTAGTGCACTGTTCTATTTTTGGCTCGCTGTGTGGTTGCTTAGACTTCTCTTAGGAACTCTGTTCCTTGCAGCTATTTTATTAAATGAGGGCCTCTTTCTCCAGAGAAAGTTTGGCTTCGTCCATATTCATAACATCATTCTGGGGACTCGTCCAGGATAGACCGTGAGACCCTGCCCTGAAACAGTCCGGGGTAGGCCAGGACCTGAGAGACACGTGCAGCCACCTTTTTGGCTGCCAGAGATTGGACTACGTCGGACTGCGGAAGGGATTGCACCTATACCCGAGGCTGCAGGGAACACAGCGACCCAAAAGGTGAGAGCCCTCCGAGAGGGAGTGGGGCTCACGTTGCCTCAGAGTAACGTGAGTGGGGTTAAATGTAATAGGGGGTGCGAAGTGCAGGTGAGTGAATGAGATGAGGGCTGTGAGTACAGACCCCTGAAACGGGTGCAGGCCTCCCAATACTGCAATTCTGGACTCCCACAAGGGGGTTGTCTGGGAACGGAGGGAAGTGAGTGTTGTCGTGGAGTGCGTGTACCCCTATGGACCCCCAGGAGTAGGGGAGACGGGGAGTACCCACCTATAGCCGCCCTTACCTGCTCAGGCTCCCATTCCTCCAGTGATTGGAGGCTCCTAGAGGTGGTTTGAGCCATTGGCCCGAGTAGTATCCCTTGAACTAGGATCCCATTGGGGGGTCATAGAGGGAGACACACTCGGTATCCTGAACTAGGATCCCATTTGGGGGTCATAGAGGGGGACACACTTGGTATTCCGAACTAGGATCCCACTGGGGGGTCATAGGGGCCCCCGAGGGAGGTTAGTGGGGTGGACTTGCCCAGTGAGGGGTAGAGCTCCGACTGCTAGCTCAAACCACTTGGAGGGCTGTTCCTCAGGGATAGACTGGGGGAGTCTAATACTTGAGGAACTAGACCTTGGGGGTGGGAGAAAATACTTGTATATGGAGACCACTGAACAAAGTGGCCACTGTGTAGGGGAGTGCTCCTTTTCTGAAGCCAGGGAAAGGGAGGGTGCCCAAGGCAAGGGGAGTAGGGTCCCCTTGAACTAGGACCCCCGTGGGAAGGGGATCATAGAGGGGAAGTAGGCTTACCCTGAGCTAGGATCCCAGCTAAAGGGGGTTGTAGGGATGGCTGAAAACAGACTTCACAGGGACAGTGACATGCAGGGGGAATGAAATAAACAGGGCAAGGAGACTCTTTCTCCTTTTAATGTCTTTATTAAAGTGATCAGCTCAGGATTGGGGCAGCTCAACAGGTCTGTAGTCTCTTGTCGTCTCTCCCAGGGTGATGCTGATGAGGACAATATGTTCAGCTTTGTCCACTTGGGGCAGAGCTGGGGGGTCCAGCCCTCGTTGGAGCCTTGTGGGCATGACCCCAGGATGTTGTCTGCAGCCTGGCTCCCCCTCCAGGTCCCTGTTTTGGGATGACTGTCTAGCTCAAGGTGAGGGATGATGAAGGTTTTCAGCATCTCTTCAGGCTCAGCACACTGTGCCTCACACTCAGACCTCACTCAGATTTCTCAAATCTATATTGGCTCATTGTTTTGGGGGTCTCTTCAGTATTTTTGGAGTATTGGCTTCCCATTGCATGCTGGTCCCGAGGTTATTTTGCATGCCCCCTCCCTTGTCTCGTCCCTTTCTTCACTGTCTGGGGAGGTCCCCAGGCCCTTTATTGTCTGGGTAGAAGGGCGATTAACCTAGCCTGGCCAGAGCTCTTACCGACACAAAAAGAACCATTAGCAACAACTACTTGTAATTATCATAACAAACAGGTCTAGCCACAGTAGTCTGACTTGTTTTTGTAACTTTTTCTCTTCACAAAAATAATAGGCAGATTTTTGTTTATAACAGTACCCCCCTCTTTTTCTTTGACCAAGCTTAAATTTAAGCTCGCATCAACTTACAATTTTTTAATTGATTATAAATTTCTTGAGCACTCTGGTGATCATGGTTACTTAACCTTGTTACCTCTCCTGGTTTCTTCAGGTTGGTCAGCACAGCTACTACTACTTTAATGAAACAAGGAAACAAGCATAGTAAAAAGGGCAATCCTCCAAGTATACACACAGTGAGAAAAACTACTTTTTCCCATACATTTTTTTTTGAAAATACATATGTTGCTCCACCCACTGGAATCAAGTGTAGGAGTTTGTTCTTGGGTATTTCCACACGCTATTTTTTATTTCATTTGAAATGTTTTTAATAATTGCATTCTTTGTTTTTAATACTGCCTGGAGCCTGATGATTCTGTTTAACATAAAGATTGGGGTCTGAACTTGACATTTACAATTTTGGATTTTCTCAATTTCTATTTCACTTGGCCTGTTCTGTTTAGCTTCTCTTAAATCATTGGATATAGGAACTCCTAAACTTGATTCAGTTTCTTTGGATAATAAGAAGAAAATTGGTTTTATCATTTTAGCAGTGCAGCTGCTAGACCAGTCTCTTAACAATTTAGTGTATGCTGTCATACCAGAGATCAAACCCAGGTGTTTAGGGCTTTCTCGAAATGTATTATCAGTTTCTGTTGGGCATTCTCTATATTTACACAGTTCTTTCATTTTCTAAAAGGGGTTTATCCTTTTAATCAGTACACTCATAACATTCATATACTTCATAGTGATTACACTTGTCTCTTTCTTTTTTCTTAACAGGCTCTAATTTATTTGGATCTTCTGGGATCCACCGGGTAGCTGAATTCTTTACTGCTAAATACTTGCTACAAACCATCTTTCTTACTGTTTTTACCATTTCTTTTCTTTTATTTAGATCTACTGAAATTGCTTCAGCAACATCGTATTTAAAGCACAACCAGACCTCTCCTATTGGGCACTCTCCTAGGAGATGCTGCCTAAAAGTGGCAGTATTCTGCATTATCCAATACACTCTCTTATTTTTCTGATAAAGGACCAATTGGGAGAGGTTAACACAATTAGGGTTAGAATTGATGTGGACTCTAGACCAGGAGCTCACTTCTTCTTCCTCATAGAGGGGTTGGTAGCACTCACTGCAGGGCTCTCCTGGGCTCCGCAGAGCACCACCAGCAATTAGAGCCATCATTACTGCCCTTCCCAAGAGTCCGGTATGGGTCATCTCGCACAGCCTACCCACCCGGCCTTGCCACTTGGGGAATTTTACTGAGAAGAAGCTTCCAAGCTCTTTAGAGTCTCTTCTACCCACTTCTCTGGTTAAACCCCTCTTGGTCTGTTCCCTACTAATTTGGTTTGTCTTAGGGGAGTGCTCTGTAGAAGCAACCTGGAGTCTTTAGAATTAAATTAGGGAAACTTAACTAGGATTACTTGTTCACAGTCGTAAACTTTTTTACAAACTTATTTTGCACGAAACTGTCTTGAAACATTTTAAGCTATGTTAGGGCTCTGATACCATTATTTTCCCATACAGTTCAATCTTTTTGACTCTTCTGAGAGTCAACTTTAAATCTTTTGGTCCTTTTATCACAGTGTGGTAAATAGGTATGATTCGTGCTGATAAAAATTGAAACAGTAATTAATATTGATACAGTAATCAATATTTGGGAATAATAAAACAGTTAAAAGTTGTAATGCCGAAGGAGAAAGGGAGAGGAGGGGCTCCACCCCCCCGTCCCAGCAGATGTTCTCTCAAGGACCACAGGAAAGAGCTCAAGATACAGTTGCTAAAAATGAACAAAAACCTGGTTGGGTCCCAGAAAATGTTAATTATAAGGGATTTATTGCCTTGATATGTAGATGTAGTGGTATGTTGGTTTTGGCTTACATTATACTGGCTTGGTGCGCATGTGTAACCCAAAGGTGAATTAAAGGACACAGAGGAAGACTACAAAATCTTCATCTTGAGGACCCCCAAAAGACTTGTGTGACCACCAAACCGAGTGGTGGCACATGCGCAGTAAAGGTGGTGATGAGGGTGGAGATAGAGATGTGACGAATCGAAAATGGGAGGAGATGGTATTAACACCAGGCATATAAGGGGTAGCTTTTACTTGGCAAACTTGTACGTGATGTGGCACGGGTCCATGAGCCCTGCACTCTGTACCCCGCGGTTATCTTTTGCTTATGCACTATTATTGGAATGAAATTATCCCTTATTTTAATCAAATTATATTGTATCTAATTTTATATTTTTTTTATTCAATTAAAATTGCTACTACCTTTAATATTGTTTGGTTTTGGTTTTTTTTGAAGGGATAATTGGGCCAAACATAACAACAGTATACTCAGGTGAATTAACTTGTGATGTGGTTGAATCCTGTCCAGTGCCCGGAGGTGAGAGTGGGGTGGACTCTGGCCCAGTGCCAGAGGGAGAATGGGGTAGAGTCAGGTCCAATGGCAGAGGGACAATGCCAGAGGGAGAGTGGGGTGTGGAGTCTGGTCCAATGCCAGAGAGAGAAACTGATGTTGAATCCTGGTCCAATACCAGGGGGTGAGAGTAATGTGGAATCTGGTGATGTGGGTCCAACCCTTTTCTCTTGGTCTGCACAGTCGAACTAGCAATGAGGAGTGCCTGAAACGGACTTTCAAATATAGGCATTAATAATCTGCTATTTTATGATTCTGTCAAAACTCGGTTCCTTCTGTTAATGTATAATTGGTTCATTTCCCTTTTTCCATAGCTTGCATGTTTCTCTTAGCAGCTTCTGCATACTCTGTATTTTGCAGGGAGTTGTATTTCTGTTAGCTTACTTAACTCCCAAAGTACTTTTATTCTCTTATTTTCTGTATATTTAACTTACTGGTTTTCTGTTCTATTTTCAAGATCTTATCTATTCATCTCCTGCTTCTGTTTCTTACTTTCAGTAACAGCTTAAATATTACTTATTTAACTCTTCACTTTTGAAACTGATTTTTTTACAAGTTTGGTGCTACTGTCCAGTCTCAGTGTTATTGAATATGGTTCTACTTAGCTGTTTTTGTCTAACCTCAGATGTTCCTGGGTGTTTTATTAATTTTTTTCTGGGTTTTTTTTTTTTTTTGGTACTTTGTTGAGACAGTACTTATCTGCTCTTGTATCCACTTAAAAATTAAAATTCTTTATTTAGGGGTCTTACTTCACTGTTTACCAAGGGTTTTTCTAGATGTTGCAGCAAGTCCTCTAAAGTGTAAAGCTTCTGACAGCCTTAATCGTCACCTCTAAGAACTTTCCCGGGAAGTTGAAGCTGACTTTGTGACTCACTCTCACATACACAACAAAACAATAATAAGGTACCTTTTACATTCACATCACTTATTACAAGTTAAGTGCTACTGTCTAGTCTCAGTGCTATTTGATATCTTTCTACTTAGCTGTTTTGTCTAACCTCAGATGTTTTTGGGTATTTCACTATACTTTCTGGTACTTTGTTGAGACAGGACTTATCTGCTTCTGTATCTATTTAAAAATTCAAATTCTTTTTTTAGGGGTCCTACTTCAATGTTTACCAAGGGCTTTTCTAGATGTTGCATTGGGTTCCCTATAATATAGAGCCCATGACACCTCTAATTGTCACCTCTAAGAACTTTCTCTAAGGCTTCTTGTTCCCTGGCTATTGCTTCGTCAAGACTGAGTTTTCTGCAAAACCTCCTGACGTGTCTGCCTCACCACAATAACAGCAGTGTCGGTCACTCAAAGGGACTCGAGGTCTCTCTATCCCTCTTGTACCTGACAGTACTGGCCTATCCTTGCCTCCTCTGAGTGGTGGTCCTTCCCACCCTGCACTTTCTCTAGCTATGGCAACCAAGATCCTGGCCTTGGCCTTCGCTTTTTCTTCGTCCCTCCTTAAATGCACCTTCAATGCTTCTCTTAATAACTCAGTAATGTCCTTTTCTTGCCAATCTTCAATCTTTTCCAGTTTCCTCTGTATATCTGGCCAAGATTTGGTAACAAATTGGACCTTTAGTAGCATTTGACCTTCTGGGGTTTCTGGGTCTATTCTAGAATACAACTGGAAGTTCCGCTTTAGGCGATTAAGCCAAGTAGCAGGAGCTTCATCCTTCTCTTGGGCACCCTCAAATGCCAATTTAGTATTAGTTCCTTTGGGAACTGACTCTTTGATCCCCCGAATTATCAAAGATCTATATTCCATTGTGGCCTTCCTCCCTTCCTGCTGATTAGGGTTCCAGCTGGGATCTGTTAGTGGCAATTTTTGTTCACCTGATGGCACTTTCTCCCAAATTCTTATGCCAGCCACCCTAATGATCTGGACCTCTTCTGGGGAAAATAATATACTCAGAATGGAATTCATCTCCCCCCAAGTGTAGATATTCGGACCTAAGAATTTAACCAATAAGTTCGCTATGCCCACTGGGTCCTCAACTAAATGCCCTAACACTCTCTTGAATCCTCTCACCTCAGAAGCCATTAGAGGAGCATTCACAAAGTCAACACCTCCCACTGCTCCTTCCATAGGAACTTCTCTGAGGGGAAAAAGTCTCTCTACCTTGAAGGTCTTGGATCTGGTACTACAGTACGGCCCATCTTCAGATGCCAAACTACTAGTTTGAGGGATATCTGGGTTACCCTGGACTTTCTGCGGATCTACGGGTGTATTTGGTGATAACTGTTCACCGGGCAAGGCGGCATTTGTGTCCCAGCTAGGAGGAGGTAAAGGGACGGCAATAGGAGGGGGAGAAGAGATTGGGTGCAGATTAAGTGGAGCTGGAGAAGGGGTGGAGAGTGCAGCAGGTGTAGGAGGCACTTGTGGTGGTTCAGAAGCAACTGGAGGAGACGAAGAGGGTGGTGAGGGAGTGGTTACTGGGGGAGATACTGAATCTATCATAGGGGAGGCTGGAGAGGTAGAAGGAGGAATTTGAGCAGGTGGTGATGGGATGGCAACCAGGGGAAGAGCCGGACCTGCCATTTGAGGTGCCTGTGGAAGAGGATTATAAGGTAGAGGGGCAGAGGGAGGCAAATAATCTAGGGGGTCCCATCTCTTACTAATTTCAGCATCCCCTCCTTCATTCCCCTCTTTCTTCTTCTGTACCTTACAAATTCGCACACCTTCATCTCCAAAAGCACTCTTTAACCAGCAAGCTACATACAATAATTGCTCAGGATCGGCATCTCTTCAAGCTGTCAGGTAATGACTCAGTTGTTGGCACATCCACTTATCCTTTGTTCCACACCAAGGCCATCCTCCTTGCACCTCTAACTCTTGCCAGACTTCTACACAGTAGTGGATCATCTTCACTTTATCTAATCCCTCCGTGGCCTCTATAGAATCCCATTTCTCTAACAGCTCCCCTAAGGGGCTATTGGGAGGTATATTCCTCAGTCTCTTGCTTGTTTCCTTACTATTATACCCTCCCATTTTTCAGGTGTCAACAGAAAAAAATCCCAAAGGTGTCCTAGGGGCAGATGATCTCAAAAAAATTGTTTGAGGAACTTCAGCTTCCTCCAGCAAAAATTTTTTTTTTTGCCTGACGCTCAGGACTTTATATTGAAACGACTGCCTGATCTCTTGATATCCTGGCTTCAGGTCTTATATCTATAAGGACTTAAAAACAAACCCCAGCCTCCTTTGCTGGGATTTGTGCCTGATCACTTTTGACAGGACCTAATTTGCCTGCAGGGCTTGTGAGCTTGCCCGAATCCTACTTGGGACTTTCAATTTGCCTGATCTCTTGATTGTCTGACTTGAACGTCAGGTCTTATATCTACCAGGACTTGAAAAAAAACCCCAGCCTTGCTGGGATCTGCGTCTGACTGCTTTGTCAGGACTTTTGGGGGTGCATGCCACTCATACAACTAATTCCCTCCGCACGCCCAGAGGGGAGGGGCCTCTTCCCCCTTGGGAGGCGACTCACTCATGCTAGGTCCACGCACTTCCTCCTGGTACCGGCCCCTTCGCAAGAGTCCGGAAATGCGGTACTGAGGGTCGGCTCTTGCTCCGAGGGTCCAGCTGCCGGCCTCGTCTCACTCACACACACACTCGCTCATCTCCCACTCCCGCCACCAGATTTCTCACCAGTCCGGTGCTCTGGTGCTCCTCAGCGTCACTGGTCCTGAGCCAATCCTCTGGTCCTGATAGCCAGCTGTCCTGGAGGTCCAAGATGGCCAGTCCTGGTGTCCTCTTCTGGCGTGGCAATCCCGGACAAGCGCCCCAGCTGAAATAAACAGGGGAGGAGACTTTTTCTCTTTTTTTATGCCTCTATTAAAATTGATCAGCTCAGGATTGGGCAGCTCGACGGGTCTGCAGTCTCCCGTCATCTCTCCCAGGGTGACTCTGAGGAGGAGGATATGTGCAGCTTTGTCCACTTGGGGCAGAGCTGGGGAGTCCAGTCCTCGTGGGAGCCTTGTGGGCGTGATGACCCCAGGATGTTGAAGTTCCCAGCCTGACTCCCTGGGTTTGGGATGACTGTCCAGCTCAGGGTGAGGGGCGATGAAGGTTCTCAACATCTCTGCAGGCCCAGCACAATGTGCCTCACATCTAGACATCACTCTAATTTCCCAACTCCATATTGGCTCGTTGTTTTGGGGGTCTCTTGAGTATTTTTGGAGTAGTGGCTTCCCATTGCATGCTGGTCTCGAGGCTATTGTGCATGCCCCCTCTTTTGTCTTGTCTCTTCTCCTGTCTGCGGAAGTTCTCCACCCATCACTGCCTGGGGGGAAGAGCTATTAACTTAGCCGGCCAGGGCTCTCATTGACACAAAAAGAACCATTAACAACAACTACTTGTAATTACCATAAAAAACAGGTCTAACCATAGTAGTCTGATTAGTTTTCCTAACTTTTTCTCTTTACAAAAAAATAGGCAGATTTTTGTTTATAGCACCCAATTCAAAATTCAGGGTTCCCCCGCTTTGAGATGTTCTGGGATGTCCCCAGAGCAGGGGACAGGCTCTGGTCACACAGGAGGTTACCCATGGAGAGGAGTCCACCCAGAACCCTTGGGGTCCCCGCGGGTGCCAGGCTGGGAACACCCAAACCCCCCTCACCGTCTGAGACCGTCACAGGTGGTCTGCACCCTGTTCTGGGTCTGTCAGATGTGTAAGTGCCACTCTTGGTGACAGTGAGCTGGTCCTGTCCCTGCTGCCGCAGGTGGTGCCCGTTCTTGTACCAGGTGGTGGCACTGGCAGTCCCCGAGCCCTGGCAGGTCAGTGTCACACGGTCCCACAGCACCGCTGGCCTCCAGGGGGGCTCCACCAGGAGCTGGGTGGTCTGGGCACCTGTGGGTGACAGGGGACACCAGCCTGCCAGGGCCAGCGTGGGGTTGGGGACAGCAGGGTGGGGCCATG
>WBNP01051272.1:0-10326 GCA_013401095.1 Passerina amoena
ACTGCTCTGGGACATGTCCCAAATCCATCCTGATTGCTCTGGGATCTGTCCCAAAGTCATCCTGATTTCCAGACCTGTGGATTTCTGGAGGAGCTCAGGGCAGGGCATTAAAATCAACCTGGGCAGGAATTTGGGGTCTGGGGCCAAGGACAGAGCCACAGCTTTGCCCTCGGCTGGAAAAGCTCCTTTTCCAGCCTCCTCCTCCCTAGAAAAGCTCCCAAAATCCCCCTGAGGGAAAGAATTGCCAAAGTTGGCTGAGATGTTCCGAAATGTGGAGAATTAGAGGGAAAGAATCCCCTCAGTGCCCCTGGGGTGCCTCACGTGTGTCTGTGGCACAGGGACTCGATGCAGATCAGCACCCGCACGCTGTCCCGCGCCCGCAGCTGCACTTTGCTCTTCAGCTCGCTGTGGTCTGGGAAAAACAGAAGGGAGAATGCCAGAAATCCCACAAATTCTGGGGTTTGAGAGACAGAGGGACACCAGCAGCCTTGGGATGGCTGCAGGAAGTGCCAGAAGGTTCCTCCATACCTGATGGAGCCAAAGGCAAAGGATCCAAGGTGGATCCATCACTGGTCATCAGGACAGAACCTCTGGAATATCAGATTTAAAATGGGATCCACCAGGGTGGATCCATCAGTGGCAGAACCTCTGTGACATTGGATTTAAAAAGGGGATCCTAGGTGGATCCAGCAGTGGCAGAACCTCTGGAAATCAGATTTAAAATGGGATCCATCAGGGTGGATCCATCAGGGATAGAACCCTGGAATCTCAGATTTAAAAAGACGAACCTCTGGAATATCTGGGAATTCTCCAGGGGTTCTCTGGGGGCTCTCGAGGGGTTTGGGGTCTCTGGGGTCTCTAGGCTCCCTGGGGCAGCACTCACCGATGTGGATGTTGGCTGAGAACTGGTAGATGCCGCCCCTGGGGGCGGTGAAGCGCCCGGTGGCCACGTTCAGCCCCGAGCCCCGCAGGAACGCGCCCTTGGCCAGGGGCTGTGGAGAGAACAGAGCTGAGCCCTGGGCTGAGCCCAAAGCCCTGGGCTGAGCCCAAATCCTGAATCCCTGGGCTGGGCCTAAATCCTGAATCCCTGGGCTGAGCCCACATACCTGAACTGCTCCTGAATCCCTGAGCTGCTCCTGAACCCGTGGACTGATCCTGAATCCCTGGACTGATCTCAAATCTCTGTGCTGATCCCAAATCCATCCCTGAGCTGATCCCAAATCCATCCCTGAGCTGCTCCCAAATCCATCCCTGTTCTGCTCTGGCTCCATCCCTGTTCTGCTCCTGGCTCCATCCCTGTGCTGATCCCAAATCCCTGCTCTGCTCTGGCTCTGCATTCCCCTTTCCCAGAAGCACAAGACCAAACCCGACTCTTCTTGTCCCAGGCTGCGGTGCCAGCTTGGCACCCAGAGCCTCCCACAGCAGCTCCCAGCCAGGAAAAACCGGGAATGAATTGGGCACCTCATGCCTGAGGCACAGGAAGCAGCAGCCCACTGCTGGGATGGCTTCATTAGTCCCATTTTCCCTGCTAATTAATGAGGCAGCAGCTCTCCCTCCAGCCCTGCCCATGCCTCAGGGCTGATCCTGCCTGGCTGCCAAGCCAAGCTGCCAAAACTTTGGGAAATAATGGAATGATGGATTTTAAATTCTGCCAGTGGCAGTGGCAGAATTTCTGGGATATTTGATTTAAAAAGGGGATCCCAGGTGGATCCATCAGGAATAATGAATTTAAAAAGGGGATCCCAGGTGGATCCGCCTGTGGCCTCCTTTGGACCCCTTCTCATGGATTTCTCTCTTCCTTTCAGCCCCAGAGGAGTTTCTGGGCTGAGCAGAAGCCCCATAGAGCCCTGGAGCTGATCCCCAGCAGGATGAGGCTGGAATTCCTCACCGACTGGAAATTCTGGAGTTCCACCAAGGTCTTCTTGTCCACCAGCACCTGGCCCTTGAGCTTGCAGTGGAAGGCCTCCTCCACACGCCGCTGGGATGGAGCCTCCTCCAGGGACAGCAGCAGCGGGGGCAGCTGGCTGGGCTGGGCTGGAACGGCCAGGGAGGCCCTGTGCTCCATGGCTTCTGAGGGAAAAAGGGCAATAAAATGAAATAAAATGGAATAAAATCTTCATTTTATGGCCTGGCTGTTCCTGTTCGTGTGATGGAAGGGACAGCAGCAGCTGGCTGGGCTGGGCTGGAACGGCCAGGGAGGCCCTGTGCTCCATGGCTTCTGAGGGAAAAGGGGCAATAAAATGAAATAAAATGGAATAAAATTGAATTGAATTGAATTAAATTAAATTACATCTAAATTTAAGAGCCTGGCCCTTAAATCCTGTTCCTGTGATGGAACCTCCTCCAGGGACAGCAGCAGCTGGCTGAGGTGGGCCAAAAGCATAAGGGAGGCTCAGTGCTCCATGGCTTCTGAGGGGAAAAGGGGAATAAAATGAAATAAAGTGGAATAAAATTGAATTAAATTTAATTTAAATAAATTAAATCTAAATTTAAGGGCCTGGCCATTCCTGTTCCTGTGATGGAACCTTCTCCAGGGACAGCAGCAGCTGGCTGGGGTGGGCCAAAAGGACCAGGGAGGCCCTGTGCTTGATAACTTCTGAGAGAAAAAGGGAAACAAAATAAAATTGAATGAAATAAAATGGAATAAATTTAAATAAAATCTAAATTTAAGGGCCTAGCCTGTGAATGGAACCTCTTCCAGGGACAGCAGCAGCTGGCTGGGATGGGCCAGGGAGGCCCTGTACTCCATGGCTTCTGAGGGAAAAAGGGAAATAAAATGAAATAAAATGGAATAAAATGGAATGAAATGAAATGGAATAAAATTGAATAAAATCTTCACTTAAGGGCCTGGCTTAGCAGGGGCAGCCGGCTGGGGTGGGCCAAAAGGACCAGGGAGGCCCTGTGCTTGATGGCTTCTGAGGGAAAAAGGGGAATAAAATGAAATAAAAGGAAATAAAATCTTCATTTAAGGGTCTGGCCTATGAAACCATTAATGTGTGCTTGGAATTCTGCACTTGGATCTCCAACTAAAGCCCAGCAGCACTGGGGGAACATTTTTGGTCGCCATTTTGGTTCATGTTTCTTCACGAAAACAAAGCTCCTCCAGCCTTTAACACCCTTTACCTTGAATATCCTTTGGAAATCTTTGACTTTTAAAAATCTTTTACCTCTTAAGATCTCCTTGAACTCCTGCAGAAGAACTTCCCTGGTGACTTCAGCCCCAGGAGCTCCTGGAGGTCCCTGAGGCCCAGGAGGCCCTGGTGGTCCCACCAGGCCTCGCTGAGGGAACAAACAAAGGAAAATTTGGGATTAAAACCTGAGAGTTGCAGAAAATCCTACAGGAACATCAGCAACGTGAGGGGGGTTGTTCCCAGAAAATTCCTGATAATTTTTGGAGGACTCTTGAGGGATCAGGAAGGGCCAAGAGCTCTGAGAGTCCCTCAGGGATCTTTTTCCAGTGGCTGGGACTCCCATTCCTCTGATAAACCTCTAAAATTCCATGGAAAAGCTGCCCATACGTTCAGAGGATGCAAAAAATTCCTCAAATAATTAAAAGAATCCAAGGATGTCCAAGCAGCAGATGAAAAGTGCCACGATATTAATGAGCTGTCACTCAGCTCATTAATTTGAAATAAACCACTTGTCCACACCTTGATTAATTGATCCTTTGGGATACTTGGACTTTATCTCTTGGAAAGGGAAAAAATACTGATTTTATTTTTAATGAGTGGGAAAATAACCTAAAAAAGGCTGAATTTGAGAGATGAGAAAGGCTCAATTTGAGAGACAAGAAAGGCTCAGTTTGGGAGTGGCTGGTTCAAAATTCCCACATCTCCCCTGCTGAAGAAAGAAGGCTCAAATTTCTCAAAAATGGAGAAATTAAACCAAAAAAAAAAAAAGGAAATTCAGCACTCTTTGGGCTGGGAAAAGCTGGAACCTTGAGGATGAGCAGCAGGAAGGAAACTGGGACATGTGGAGTGCAAATCCTACCAATTTCTTGTCTTTGCCTTTGCATCTCCTCTTGGAGTTGCTGCCTTCGTCCGGGCGGTGCACGAAGGAGATCCAGGTCCTGCGGGGGTCTGTGAGCCGTGCATCTGCAGCCTCCAGCAGCTGGGGACAACCAGGACAAGGATCATGGACTGACTGAGCTCAGGAGCTCCCAAAAATCCAGCCCAGGAGCTGGGGACACACCAGGACAAGAACTGGCCTCAAGAGGTTCCAAAAATCCAGCCCAAGAGGCAGGAAAATCCCAGTAAATCATTGGCCTCAGGGGATCCCAGAAATCCAGCCCAGGAGCTGGGGACAACCAGGACAAAGATCATGGATAGACTGGCCTCAAGAGGTTCCAAAAATCCAGCCCAAAAGGCAGGAAAATCCCAGTAAATCATTGGCCTCAGGAGGTTCCCAAAAATCCAGCCTGGGCTGGTGGTGCTGCTTTTGGAGGACACTGAGGGTGGCCTTGAGGGATCAGGAAAAGTCCCTCAGAGATCTTTAAATTCCACGGAAAACCTTCCCAGATGCTCATAAGATGCAAAAAGTCCAGCCCAGGCTGCTTTTTGGAGGACACTGAGGGATCAGGAGGAGCCAAGAGCTCTGAGAGTCCCTCAGAGATCTTCTTCCAACTGCTGGGACTCCCATTCCCTGATAATCCCCTGGAATTCCATGGAAAACCCACCCAGATGTTCAGGGGATGGAAAAATGGATCATTGTGGGAACGATCCCAGAACCCACCTTGGGAGCTCTCTGCTGCTCCCAACATGGGGAACCATCAAAATTAAACATAAAAATTGAAGGAAATTGATGAAATGAGGTTGGGAAAAGGCAGGAAAATCCCAATAACTCCAGGAATAACTCTGGGAATGATCCCAGAACCCACCTTGAGAGTTCTCTGCTGTTCCCAACATGGAGAACAATGAAAATTAAATAAAAAACCAAAGAGAATTGATGAAATGAGCCTGAAATCGGCTCAGAAAAGGCAGGAAAATCCCAATAAATCCAGAATAACTCCAGGAATGATCCCAAACCCACCTTGGGCTGCTCCTCGCTGTTGGCCAGGGAGGTGTTCAGGGGCTCTGGGTGCTCCTTCCTGCCCCTCCTGTCCCTGTCCCTCCTGGCCGCTGTCACCACCCGGGGACACAGCTGGTGGCACAGCAGCGCCAGCAGCAGCCACCAGCCCGGCATGGTGGCACCGAGGAAAATCCAATTTGTGCCCCAAAAAACTGGAATTGACCAGCTCAGGGTCAAGGAGCCAGGGGGGAAATGATCCAGGACCAAAAAAAAATCAGATTTGTGTCAAAAAAAATCTGAATTCATTAGGTCAGGATCAAGCAGCCAGGGGTAAAATGCTTCAGTACCAATAAAAACCCCAAATCCCCAAATTAATCAGGTCTGGATCAAGAAACTGGAGGAAAATCCTTCAGGAGCAATAGAAAACCTCAGCTTTGTCTCTAAAATAAATCCAGAATGAAGCAGGTGAAAAGGATCCAAGCAGTCAGCAATAAAAAACCAGATTTGTGTCCAAAATAAATCCAAATTAACCAGGTCAGAATCAAGGAGCCGGAGGAGAATCCTTCAGGAGCAAAAAACCCCAGATTTGTCTCTAAAATAAATCCAGAATTAAGCAGGGGAGAAGGATCCAACCGGATTTGTATAAAAAAAAAAAATCAGAATTTCAGAAGGATCCAAGCAGATTTGTGTCAATAAAAATCCAAATTTCAGGAGTTTCCAAGCAGCCAGGTGCAAAATCCTTCAGGACCAAGAAAGCCCAAATTTGCGTCCAAAAAAACCCAAATTCCAGAAGGTTCCAAGCAGCTCCTCGGGATGGAAAAGCAGGAGATGAATTTGTTTGAAATTCTGGATCCTCAGGAGATGGAGCTGAGTCCATGGGAGCTTCCCAGAAATCCCAGAAGCGAGGGGCTGCTCTGCCCTAACTCTGGCCTAAAACTGGTTTTAAAGGCACTCAGCACCCCCAAATGGGGCTTGAAACTGGTTTTACCCAGCCCCTTCTGACCCCTTTAATCCAGTTTGAAACTGATTTTACTCTGCCCCTTCTGACCCCAAATCGGATCTAAAACTGATTTTACTCTGCCCCTCCAAATGGGCTTGAAACTGGTTTTAAAGGCTCTAAACCCTCCCAGATTGGGTTTAAAGCTGGTTTTAAAGGTGCTGAAGGCGGCAGGGCAGGGCTGAGCCCGGCTCAGGCGGAGTTTAGCCAGGCTCGGCTCAGAGCCCGGCACTGCCCCGTCCATTCCCGGCAGAAATCCTCGAGCTCCGCTCGGCGCTCCGGGGAACCGGAATCCGGGGAAGCGCCGGCATCCCGGGCCGGCCTTGGAGGGACAAACCCCAGCCTCGCACCCCAAAACGGATCCCAAAATACAGATCCCAAAATACAGATCCCTCACACCCCCAAAAAATCCCTCACACTCCAAAAAACAGATCCCAAAAAACGAAACCCTCAAAACCCCCCCCCCAAATTCCTCACACCCCAAAAGCCCCGCGGAGAGGAAGCGAAACCTCCCGAGCCCGGCAGGAGCAGGTGGAGTTTCCCAAAGTTTTTCCTTTTTCCAGTTTTTCCCTAAAAAATCCCCGCAAGCCCCGGCGGTGTCACGGGGCAGGAGCGCGCGGGTTCCCCATCCCAAACCCCAAACCCCAAATCCCAAACCCCAAATCCCAAATCCCAAACCCCAAATCGCAGCTCCTGCCGCGGCTCCGGCTCCTCGCGGCTTCCCGGAGGAGTTTCCATCAACTCCCAGAAAAGGAGGAGGAAAAACAACAGGAAAAAAAAAAAAAAAGGGAGAAAAGGAGGAGCTGCAGGCGCCGCTCGCACCATCCCATGAAATTCCCCGATAATGGAACTGCCCCAGATTGGGATCAGCGCCCGCTCCCTCCCTGCGCATCCCAGCAAAATCCCATTGTTTTTTGCGGGATTTTATCCCAGAAAAAATCAGCTGCTTTTTTTTTTTTTTAATTTATCCCAGGAAAATCAGCTTTTTCGTTTGGATTTTATGCCATAAAATCCGGTTTTTTATGGAATTTATCCCAGCGAAATCAGCTTTTCTTTTGGGATTTATCCCAGGGAAATCAGTTTTTTTGGGGGATTTTATCCCAGGAAAATCAGTGGTTTTTTGGGATTTATTCCAGGAAAATCAGGAGGGTTTTGGGAATTTCTCACAGGAAAATCAGCTTTTTTGGGGGGAATTTATCCCAGGGAAATCAGGGGGTTTTGGGAATTTGGAGCACCCGGCAGGGCTGGAAATCCCTGCCTTGGGATAAACCCCAGCGTGGAGAGAGCAGAATCCCTGATTCATTTCCCAGTTTTGTGAATAAGGAGAAAAAATTTTATGGATTGGGAGGAAAACTCTGGATCTTGGGGAAACGGAGGCACGGGACACTCCCAACCCAGAATCCAGAGAAATCAAAGGTTTTTTCCCTGTTTTTTTGGCAACACCTCCAGAAAAATGTGGAATTTGGGGACAGGAAAAAATGGAAAAAATGGAATTTGGGGAGGGAAACAGAATGAATAAAATGGAATTTGGGAACGGGAAGAAATAGAACCCTGGAATTTGGGAAGGGGGAAAAACTAGAATTTGGGAATGGGAATATAGGGAAGGAATGGGAATTTGGGAATGGGAAAAATAGAAACCCCTGGAATCTGGGAAGGGGAAAAGTCCCGAGGGAAGGTCCCCAGCACGGCAGGAGTTAAGAGCAGCTCAGCCCAGCACATTCCAGGCGGGATTTGTTGCTCATTTTTGGGATTTGTTGATAATTTTGAACTTCCCCGGCGCCTGCTCCGCTCCGGGCGGGACCTTCCCGGGACTGATGGAATTCCCAGAGCCTCAGGATGGAAAATCCCAAAAATCCCCTTCCCGAATCTGGGATCATCCCAAAAATCCTTTTCCCGATTTTGGGATCATCCCAGAAATCCTTTTCTTGATTTTTTTTGGAAAAATCCCAAAAATCCCCCCAGATTATCCCCAAATCCCCAAATTTTTGGGATAATCCCAAAAATCCTTTTCCTGATTTTTGAGATCATCCCATCCTTGTTTTCTCCTGGAGGGGTTGGAGATCACCCCAAAAATTCTTTTCCCAATTTTAGTCCCATAAAACATTCCCAGGGAATTCCCACAATCCCAGAGCCCCAAATATTCCGGGATTTTGTGAAAATCCCATAAAATATTCCCCAGGGAATTCCCACATTCCCAGAGCCACCCCCAGACTGGGATTTTGGGATTTGGGATCGTTCCCAGTTCAGGATTTTCCAGGATTCCCCAAATCCGCTCCAGCCGCAATTCCCGACACGGCGGCGCCCCCTCGTGGCCGATCCCCAAAACCCCAAATTCCCGGAAAAATGGGAAAAAAATCCCAAATTTCTGCCACGCCAAAAGGGAAATAACCCGGCAGGGCAAAGCTCCCGGCGCTAATTAAGAATTCCTAATTAATCCTAATGAGCCGTCCTCATTCCCAAAAGAAATTCCAGGAATTTGGGAATTCCTGGAGTTTTCATGGAATGAATTCTTTTTTTTTGGTGATTTTTTCTGCTGGGAATGGGATTTTCTGGCTTTAAAAATCCAATTTTTTTCCCCATGAAAATGGCAGGATAAATTAATCCCTGATTAATCAATAATTAAATTACCTCTAATTATTAATTAAATTATTAAGTATTCATAATTTATAAATTGTTTATAAATAAATCAGATAGATAGTAATTGCAATATATAAAATTATATATCTAGTTTATAATATTGTAATTTATTATTTGTAATTTAATAATGATTAAAATCAATAATTATCAGCAGGAATGCTCCAAAAATATCCCAAACTTTCAAGGATTACAGAAATTATGAATGATGAAGGAAAGACACCAAGACATCCAAGGGAAGCTGGAAAATCCGACTGAAAAAAGGAAAACAATCAGGAAAAATGAATATATTTCATTATTTTATTTATGAACTGAAATATCCCAAATCCCATTTTTTCCCCATGGAATTTTACTCCCCCAAAAAGCCCCACAAAGTTGATTTTTAATGGATTTTTATTATGAATAAATCACTTTACAACGCAGTCATTCCCACTCCTCTGAGCTTGGAAAATCCAGGAAAAAGGGGGAAAATCCCCCCAAAATCCAGGAATTTTTATTAAAAATAAAGATTCTGTGGGAAAATTCCCAAACTTTTAAATCCATGGAATTGCAGCTGGAATTTCAAGGATTTATCCCAAGATTTTATCCTGAGGGAGAGGTTGAAATTTTTTCTTTTTTGGGGGGGAAAAGCTGAATTCCCAGGAAAACACAAATCAACCCCAAACAATGGGAAAAAAATTCCATTCCCAAATCCTGGAATCCACAGGGATCCCACAAATCTTCCTCCAAACCCAGGGAATTCCAAAGAATTGGAATTTGGGGGTTTAAATGCAACAAATTTTTAGGAGAAAAACAAAAACCTTGGGGCTGGGGTTTTAAAGAATTTAATAAAATTTAAGGGTTTAGTTCAGCAGATGAATCCCAAAGGAATTCTGGGATTTGGGGCAAAATATTTCTGGAATTCCAAAGGAATTTTGGGGGTTTTTAAAAAATATTTGAAGGAAAGGGAAACAAATTTGGGGTTTTTCCTCAAAAAATCCCAAAGGAATTTTGGGGTTGGGTTTGGGGTTAGGGGGTGAAATATTCTCAGAATCCCAAAGGAATGCTGGGGTTTTGATGGTTTTAAACAAAATTTAAGGTCTTACCTCAGCAGATGAATCCCAAAGGAATTTTGGGGTTGGGGGTGAAATATTTCCTGAATCCCAAAGGAATTTTGGGGTTTTTAAGAATTAAAACAAATCCCGAATCAAGTGGAACCACATTTGGGGTTTTCCTCTGACCCAGCTGCTCTGCAGGAGCTCCTTTGTTATTCCCACCCCAAAACTGGAATTTTTCCCTCCCCAGGTGCTGTTCCCTCCATCCCCAGAACCCCAAATGCTGAATTTTGGGACACACACACCCCTGGTTTGGGGACAATAAAACCAAGAAATTTGACTCCTCACCAGCAGCAAAATCCAAAACCCCACCAGAAGCCAGGAAGGGCAAAAAACCCCAAATTTTCCACCCAAAGAGTCCCATTCCAAAGAGTCCCAGTGATCCTGAATTGAAAACTCAACAGAGTCAAAACTTTCTGAAGATCTTCAATGTTCAAACCACAGATGGAGGAGAACTAGTCTCACCAAGCCCCACCATGACCCAGAAGGGCAAAAAATCCCAAATTTTCCACCCAAAGAGTCCCATTCCAAAGAGTCCCACTCATCTTGAATTGAAAACTCAACAGAATAAAAACTGGCTGAAGATCTTCACTG
>WBNP01051314.1:0-17115 GCA_013401095.1 Passerina amoena
TCACAATAACTTACCTCTGATTTCTCCCTTGCTATCTGATTTACTGAATAATTTCCCTCTGATTTCTCCCTTTTTATCTGATTTACTGAATAATTTCCCTCAGATTTCTCCCTTTTTATCTGATTTACCTAATAATTTCCCTGTGATTTCTCCCTTTTTGGACGTGCCATTGCCAAGAAAACAATGGATCACTTGGGATATGAAGGGTTGAGGGCTCTGCAATGCTCCCCTTCAATTCCAAAGCCTTTCCTTGATGATTCCCTGATCCCACTTAACTGTGGCACTCCCAAAATCCCAAATAATTTCTTTCTATTCCTGTCTGTAGGGATAGAAATGCACCAGAGGAATGGGCAGGGATTGATCCCAAGAATTCCCCCTGGCAGGAATTTTGCCCTGGGCAGGGACTGAGGTGGAACAGAGACCAGAGAGGGGTGGAGTCCCCTCCCTGGAATATTCCAGAGCCCTCTGGACACAACCCTGTGCCCTGAGCTCTGGGATGGCCCTGCTGGAGCAGGGAGCTGGGATTAGATGACTCCGAGGAATCTCAGCAAGGATTGCCAAATCAGACAAAATATTACCAGGGTTTTGCACCTTTTGATGGCACAGGAATTTCTTCTTTCCCTTTTTTCTTCCCAGGGAACATTTGGAAAACAGAAAATGGAATGAGAGTTCCATTTCCATCTTCTCTTCCAGCATGGAATCGTTAAAGATCATCAAGTCCAACCTTTGACCCAGCACCCCCACAGCCATTTAACCATACCATGAAGTGTCTCACCCCAGAATTTTTTTAACACTTCCAGGCAGGACAGCAGCTTTTCCCAAATTTTTTTTTTTACTTTCATTTTCATTTACTTTCATTTTTATTTACTTTCATTTTCATTTACTTTCTTTTAAAGTTAAAATTTCTTTCTTTTAAATTTAAAATCAAAATCTCCTTAAATACTCCATGTCTTTGATACTTGTTCTGGACACCATCACACAACCAAAAAAAAATCACTTCTGAATACTTCCAGGGATAGTGATTCTAGCACTTCCCTGAGGAGTTCGTTCCAATTCTTCCCTCTGAGTGGAATTTTTCCAACCTGAACTTCCCGTAGTGCAACCTGAGGCCAAATGGGAAAGAGTGGAAAACCCTTGGGGGTTGGCGTGGACTCCGATCCCAAAGGCTGCTCAGCAGGATCATGGCTGGATCCAAACTGCTGCCAGTGGTGCTTCCAAAGACCTCTCTGGCTTCCCGTTTATCCCAAAACCCCAAGGAGAAGCCATGCTCCGTGTTCATCACTCTTGGGACCTCCCAAGCCAAGCAGATCCAGCTCATGACCCTGCAGGATCTTCATGTTCAGGATTCCAGGGAGAATCCTGGAATTTATGAGCCATGGAAAAGAGTTTTCCATGCCCAATACACAAAATCCTTCCTGCATTCCACGAGCCGTGGAAGGAAATTGTGATGAGATGTTCCCAGTGCAGCTCCTCTCCAACTTCTCCTCTTGATGCATCCCAGATCCCACTATCCAACAATTCCTGCTGCTGCCTGGAATCTCCACACAGCATCCTCCCATTGGGAAATGGAGTGTTCATGGAAAACACCCACAAACAGCTCTGCCTTTCCCAATACAGCAGCTGGGACAATTATTCCCAGTCCTTGACCAGAATCAGCTGCAGAAGGAGGTGGGACATTCCCACCACCAGCAATTTTCCAGCTCCAGCAGATGCTCGGAGCAGATCGTGGTCAGTCCAGTTCCCAATCCCGAAATTTACCCTAATGGAGCAGAAAATGTCCCAATTTCCAGTGAGGATGGGCTGACATCCCATAAGGAGCAGCTGCTCATTGTGGTGTCCAAACCCCAGCCTGGTGCTGCCTTACTGCCCCAAAATGGGTTATTTTCTGGTTTAGCACCAAAAAGGATGGAACATTCCATGGAGAAACCATGGGAATGGGCTTGCCACACCCCTTCCAGTGCACAGATGAAGTCTGCCGCTTCCAAACTCTTCCAAATGCCAGGAAATCATCAATCTTCAATCCTGTGAGCAGGAAATCATCCCAGTTCAGAACTGGAACTTTGCTGAGGCTTCAGTTTTATTCAGCTGAAGGAGATTTCCCTACAGGTTGTGAAAAGAAACACGGCTTCAGCTTTAACATCCTGGTCAGGGCTCCTGGATTTCTCTTCCCAGCTCTCCCAGGAATTCTGGGTGTGCCCTCAATATTTGGATCTGATTGAGAGCCCACACGGGGTCTGGGAGGTTCAGCACCTCTGAAAATCCCCACCTCCCTTTGTGCCTCAGAGAATCCCCTGAACGAGGGCATTGTGCTGTTACACATGAACATGGAGAGCTTTTTCCAGCTTCCAAAGCTCCAAGATCCTTTTCCAAAGGAAAAAAAAAAAGTGGGAGAGAAGTGGAAATCACTGCTAAGGGCACAGTAGTTTTAAACAACATTAAGAATATAAAATACCAGTAGTAACTCAATTTAATTTGAATTTTTCCTCACTCACAGACCCCGGCAAGTGTCCCTGGATCCCTGGAAGTATCCAAGGTCTGGCTGGATGGAGAAATCTGGGATCATGGAATTTGTCCCTGAGCGTGGCAAGGATGGAATTGAAGTGATCTTTTATGTCCCTTTCAACCCAAACCATGACTCTCTGAAGTGCTTTTTAATCAGGAATGGTTATCCAAGCAAGGATGGGAATTGTGGATACAATTCCTGTGGGATGCCAGTGATGGTGACTCACTGTGACACAGCCGGAAAGGCAGCGCCGGCAGCTCCCAAACTCGGCCTTTTTTGAGGCAGAAATGATTCAGATTTTTGACGTCACTACCAGAGACAGGGCTGGAAATGTGCTGTGGGAGAGGATCTGAGCGTGAGTCACCCTCTTCCCTTTCTTCCAGAGGTGTTTGATCCGTGTTCTCCCAATGACTGTGCCACGCTTCCATGAGAATTCTTCAGGAAGACACGGAAATTCTCTTTTCCCTTTCTTCCAGAGGTGTTTGATCCGTGTTCTCCCCTCTGACTGTGCCGTGCTTCCATGAGAATTCCTCAGGAAGACGCGGAAATTCTCTTCTCCAAAGATTCGACGCGCTGCCCATGACTGGGAATGAGCAGGAAACCTGATGGCGCAGGAATTTTGGTCCTTCCCTTATTTCTTCACCAAGAACGTTTGGGAAATGGAAAACAAGCAGATAATTCAGCTTAAAAAAAAAAAAAACAACAACAACAAAACTTTCTCTTACAGAATTATGGATCATTGGAATTCATATGGAAATCATTTGGAATTATGGAATCATTACGTTGAAAAATATCTCCAAGGTCAAGACCAAAAAGGTCTCTGAGATCTCCAAGATCAAATCCAATCTTTTCTCAAACACCCTCATGCCCATTAAAAGATATCTTGAAGTGCCACATCCATTCATTTTTTTTAACATTTCCAGGCAGCTTCTCCCAAAATTTTGTACTTTCATCAGTTCCCTGTCTGCTTCATGACTTTGTAGGACTCAAAATCAGAAATTAAAATCAAAATCAACAATCAAACTAAGAATAAAAATCAATAATCAAAATAAGAACCGAAATAGAGATAAAAAATAAAATTAAAATAAATTCAAAAATCAAAATATACTTAAAAACTCAGCATCTGGGATCCTTGTTCTGGACACCACCACACAACAAAAAATGGGAATGGCTTTGGATTTTTGGCACTGCTGGGTTTAATGACACAGCTGGGAAATCAGGGATGGGGTGGTGCAGGAATTATGGAATTATTGAGGTTGGAAAAGCTCTCCAAGATCCTGGAGTCCAACCACTCCCAGCACTGCCAAGACCACCACTGACCCCTGTCCCCAGGTGCCACATCCAGGTGGATTTGAAATCCCTGCAAGGGGCAGGGACCCCACCAGAGCCAGGTCTGGACAATCCTCTCCATGAAGAAATTTTCCCCAGTATCCAACCTAAACCTCTTCCCAAAAAACCTCTTCAAACACAGGGCCCAACCCCTCCCAAAGAGGTGCTGGCAGCATAAAACACCACTAGAAACTCAAGGAAAACACAAATTAATGAATGACTCCTTAAAAACCTTTTCCTTCTCCTAAATTTCCATAACACCATGCCAACATTTCCATTAGCAGAGATCAAAAAATTTTTGGTTTGGGGAAGGTTTTCTTTTCTTTTTTTCCTTTCTCCTCTGCTCTGCTCACTATTCATAGCCCACTTCTCACCTTCAAAGCACATTAATTCCCCCAGTATTCCTCAGATGCGATGGTTAGTTGGATTTTATGGATTTTATGGATTTTATAGATGACAAAAACGAGGCTGGGAGGTTAAGTGACTTGCCCATGGCCAAGCTCTGTGGATCCATAAAAAAAAAAAAAGAGGGATAAGTTTTACATTTATTAATTTTAAGACCCTCTCAGCCCTGCAGAGTTGGACTGGGGGTAATTAAAGTTTTAATTGTGATGTGCAGAGCGAGGAACGCAGGGAGTTCCTTAAAGTCACCATAAAACAGCCCTAAAATGACTTCCTTGGGTTCTACAGGCATGGGAAGAATTCCATATTCCCTCAGTTTGGATCATGGACAGGACCTGCCTGGGGTTTAGATGATCAGGACCAGCCTTGGACAGGCTCTCCCAGAGGATTTGGGACAGCCCTGCAAGGAGGCAACCCCTGAACTTCTCAAATTCAAAGGAATTGTCCCCAATTTATAATTCAGTTAATTTTCACCTTCTAGTTCAGGGAGTTGTCCTTGGATCGTGGATAGGACCTGACTGAGGTTTGGATGCTCAGGACCAGCAAGCTCTCCCAGAGGATCTGGGATCATGAAGGAGACAATTCCTGCACTTCTCAGATTCAGAGGAATGCTCTCCAACTTTTAATTCTGATAATTCCGTTAATTTTCACCTTATAATTCAGGGAGTTGTCCTTGGATCACGGATAGGACCCGCCTGGGGTTTGGGGGCTCAGCACCAGCCTTGGACAGGCTCTCCCAGAGGATTTGGGACAGCCCTGCAAGGAGGCAACTCCTGAACTTCCCAGACTCAAAGGAATTGTCCCCAACTCTTAATTCCATTAATTTTCACCTTATAGTTCAGGAAGTTCTCCCTTCCCAAGTTGTACTGAATCCCAGAATCCCAGAATGGATTGGGTTGGAAGGACCTCAAAGCCCTGATTCCAACCCCCTGGGAATTCCACTACCCCACGTTGCTCCAAGCCCCATCCAGTTTGGCCTTACTCTACGATAAATCAAAATTTCCTGCAAAATCCAGCAAGTGAGGGGCTGTGAGCGCCTCTAGCAAAAAACCCCGAAACTCTTCTTGACTTCCTAAGAAAAAATTTGTGTTTAAACTCCAGGAATTCCCAGAAGGGCAACTGAGCACAAATAACATCTGGAAATCAAACAGATCGTGAACTAAAATCAAGTTGGTTTTATGGCTCATTTTCTCCTCTGCATGAGAAGTAACACAGACAAATACTTGGGTCATTAAAACAACCCATAACCTTCCCAAAGTGTCTCTCAGATCCTTCAGATCTTTGGGAATTGCCTCGGTGGGGCTGAAAGGGGAACCAGGCAGGAAGATCAGAGCATTACAAATGCATCCACAGGGGTTTTGTGGTCTTTTACCTTCCTGGGAAATGAATTTGGGATCGTTTTGGAAGTGGGATCCCCTTGTGAGCAGGGGAACAGGAACTGTGTGCTCTGAATTTATTCCCAGAGCACCAGGGGAACCAAATCCATGGCAACCCTTCATTCCCTGCAGGAAAGATGAAAAAAATCCCACTAAAAGATTCCCAAAGTGTCTCTCAGATCCTTCAGATCTTTGGGAATTATCTCAGTGAGGCTGAATGGGGAACCAGGCAGGAAGCTCAGAGGATTGCAAATGCATACATGGGGGTTTTGTAGGCTTTTACCTTCCTGGGAAATGAATTTGGGATCGTTTTGGAAGTGGGATCCCCTTGTGAGCAGGGGAACTTTGTGCTCTGCATTTATTCCCAGAGCACCAGGTGAATGAAATCCATGGCAACTCCTCATTCCCTGCAGGAAAGATGAAAAATTCCTGCTAAAAAATTACTTGGGCACCAATCTTTGGTCAGGAAATGCCCAATTAGCAAATGCCTGAAGCCTGGGAATAATATTTTGAGGTTTCTCCTCTTTCTCTCTTGTTCCCTGGGGTCTTTTTTGGATCACTGAGGACTTTAGGAAAGAGTGGGGATTTTCTTAAGGGGTGTGGCTGAACTCCTGCTTGTATTTTATATATTGAAAAGTCGGTTTTATATTGCAAAGTCAGTGTGAAAACAGAAAAAGTGAGACAAAAACATCCCTGGTAAAATCCTTGCTTGGAATGGAAGAGTGGGAAGCGGCATTCAGGCAGGAAAAATACCAGGGAAAGAAAAAAATTAGGAAGTTTTTCTTTAGCAAAGCAAGCAGAAATCCTGGGAATAACAGTTCTGGAAAAGCACAGAACCCATCTCACCTCCTCTGGAACTGCCTGCAACTCCTCCTGCATGGATAACACAAAAATACCTGGAAAAATTCAGAGCCTGATGCTGTTTCTTTATTCAAAACCAGGAGCTTGTGGTGCTCTGCCTCCTTTTGAAGGCCAGGAATGAAATGCAGCCTCATGGACAGAGAATTAGGAGCTCCTTGAACTCAGCCCAGCCTCCTGCAGCTTCCCAGACCTCAGGAGGGATTCTCCAGGAAAATCCTGGCTGGCCACTGGTGCAAAACAAGAATTTCTTTATATTTTAAGTGTTGTGGTGATTTAAACACTCAGTCCTGGTAAGATCTGAAGATAACCCAGGGAAAGGAGAACAATTCCTCAGGGAGGTCATGGAGAGAAGGAACTTGGACCAGCCTGGGAGGCTCAGACAGATCACAGGAAAGTGGGGTTTTCCTGCACTTGGAAAAGCCAGACTTCTCTAGTTCAAAAGTTTTTAATATCCTCCGCCCACCTGATGCAAAACTCTGGAATAAATGAATTATTCAGGGCCTGACCCACAGCCTCTGCTCCAGTCTCCCCAACGTCAGCGCTCATTTTTATTTGGAGATCATTAGATCAGGATCCTGCTCCTCACTTATTGTCCCTCCTAATGAACTTCCAAGGATTTAATTTCTTTAATCCCCCTCCCTCCCTGATGTGGTTGAGTTGGCCAGTCCTGCTGTTGGCTGTGTGGCAGCGTTTCTTGGAATTCCTGCTCTGCTTGGGATGATTCCCTTTGGAAAATCAAAGTTTAATAATGGACAAAGGCTCATCCAGCATCGATGGGAGTGTTTGGAACCAGTCTGGAAGGGATAAACAGGAGCAGGACCAGTTTGGGGGAAAGGAGCAAAGCCCTCCTGCCCCACAGCAGAACCTTTCCCCACCCATTCCCACATCCAACCCAACTGATTTCATTTACAGTAGATGCAATGATGGCTTTAATTAGCACCAGTGCATTGATTAAGAAGGCTTTTCCATTCACCTGACCATGCTGAGCAACTCCTCTGACCACCCCAGTGCCCCCTGCACCCCGACACCCCTCATCCCACCAGGACCATTTCCATTCCATTGCACAAATCCAGGGAATTTGCAGTGTCCAAACACTGGATTTGGGTTTATTCTTCTGGAGGTCACTGGGATCTGCCCGGTTTTATTTGCAGCACAGGGAGAGGAGGAATCAGTCCTCCTGCCACAACACACCCCTTTCAAAGACTCCATTTCCTGGGGTTTCCAATCCTTCATCCATTCTCCACAGGTTTCCTGTGGAATCATCCCGATTGTTGTGCAGTTTATTAAACATGCCCTGCACACCTGCTCTAATCAGCCCAAGGGAAATGGCCCCATTTGATTTTCAGGAGCAGTCCCAGGATATCAGCTCAGTAATCGCAGCGTTTTCCACCTCAGCAGCTCCTGGGAAGGGTTGGGTAATCACCACTGATGTGGGAAGGATTCCCAAGTGCTGTAGGATCAGCTCAAGCAATCACAGTTCTCCAGAGCTCCAAAGCCAGGATTTGGGGTTGTGTTGTTTTGAAAAGCCAGGTGTGTGCTAAGGAAGGCAGGAGCCTCCTCTGAAATGTAAATCCCCTCCCTCTGAATTGGTATAATTTTGAAATTAAGGGGCTCTCAGGTACAGATATGGGAGTAGGAATAACAGCTCTTTATTAGGGAAGAAAATAAAAATAAAATTAAAAATGCAATAGTACAAAACAGCAGTGACAGAATCAGAATTGGACCTGTCCCCTGTGTGTCAGGGGAGTGTCCCAGCCCCATCCCATGGGGGCTCAGCCCTCCTGCAGCCCCAGCTGTGGCTCTGCTGCAGCAGGGATCCTGCACAAGGGGGGAGTTTTCCTCTGCAGCTCCAGGGCTGCTGCAGATGGGCCTGGGCTCCCTCTGGCAATGCAGGGCAGCAGAAAGCTGCTCCTCTGGCAATGCAGGGGGCAAAGGCTGCTGGGCTGTTCCCAAAGCTCACATTGGATCCAGGTAGGAATGCTTGGCTCCTGCCCTGGGCGCAGCATCTCCCCATGGGATGCTGGAATGGGATCAGCCCTGCAGGGACACTCAGTGGCCATGGACAGCAGAGATCTCCTGGAGGGAGGATTGGCTGTGGCAGAGAGAAAGAGAAAACTGCCCCAGGAACAGCAGAGAGCTGCCCCAGCTCTGACAGATGGGGATAGAACACACACCCCCATTTCCAACCCAAGACAGGGCCCTGGAGACAGAGCTGGCACCACAATCATCAGCAGGGCCTGCAGAAAAGTGCCCCAAAATCTCCCATCCCAGACTGACCTTGGCTCCTCCTCTGGACCATGGGATGTTGGACAGTGCAGCCAAAATCCCGTCCCATTCCCACCCCACACCTCCCACTCTCCCAGGGTGCTCCAAACCCCGTTCAGCCTTGAGGCTGGTTCATCCCTCCATATCCAGATGGACAAACCCAGCCACACAAACAAATTAAGATAATTATCACTTAGAGACATTGCAGGGCCCAGTCCCAGCACAAAACCAAGGGAAAAGTTTCCTGTCTCAGGATGAGGAGTTACCCACTGGGAACAGCCAAACCCTGCACTAAATTCCTACAAAATCCCTTTAAATTCTAATTTTGTCACAGCCACCTTGCAAAGCAGCCCCAGCACCCCAAGCACATCAACATTTCAGCAGTGAAGATAAAACTAAACCCTTTAATCTGTTCCTTCCTCCACTCACTGCTGCCCATCCCACCCCTCCCGGGGCTGGAATTCCACCGGAGCAGTTTTCCACGGCAGTCTGTCACTTCCTGCTAATCCTCCGGCCCTGAAAATCATTTTAAATCCATCCCTGTCTTTCTGCATTTGCATAACTGTCTGGAAAGGCAACTCTAAAAAGGCAGAGTCTGATTTAGTGTGAATGAACATGTCAGAAAACATCGGCGGCTCCGCAGCCCTCCTGTAAATCTTTCATGATTTAGGAGTTGCCAAGTCACCAACACCAGGAGTATCACAAAGTCCTGGGCCTCACACAAAAGGATTCTCAGTCAGGCTTCCCCGCTCAGGAGATGAATTTCCTTGTGAAAGCAAAGATTTCTACACTGAAGTGGTTTTTTTCCGTGTCAAAATAAATCTGGGAAAGGTTAAAAACCTACTGAGGGTTTTGGTGAGAATAAGGATATTTAAAGCATTTTGCTGTTTGGAGGGGAATTAAAGTAAAAAAAAATATTTCCTTTTAGTGCATTTAAATATCTTAAAAATGTGTCAAATTCAGACAAATGTAAAATATGTCAACCCTTTCCTGAGCACCCCTGTGGGGCTCCTGGGATGCTCTAACCCACATGGGCTGCCCAGATGAGGGATCAGCACCCAAAACCTGGCCGAGGGTGCCCCGAGAAGCTGTGGAATCCCAATCCCTGGAAGTGTCCAAGGCCAGGTTGGAGCACCCAGGGACAGTGGGAAGTGTGCCTGCCCATGGCAGGGGTGGCACTGGATGGGATTTAGGGTCCCTCAGGATTTGATGATTTCCCAGCATCAAAACTCTGACAGTTTTCTGCAAAGGCTGCAGGAATTGTGCATTTATTTTCCAGAAAATCCCCGGGTTCTGCCTATGGATTCAAACACTCCCCCCCTGCAGCACCAACCTGGTGCCCATTAACTGCTGAAACACTGGCACAGAGCTCCAGAAGCAGAGAAAAAACTCAACTTTTTGCCTCTAACAGAGACAACCTTGAAGCACCAGGCACCCCTCAATGCTGGAAATCAGAAAGGACCACGAGGTGCTGTGAGGTTCTGCTTCACACCATCCCAAAAGCAAACCTATCCCTGATAATCCATCCTAACTCACTTGAATTTAGGAATTTTTATAAATTTTCATTTCTCTGCCTGCCATTAGAATCCCAGCAGAGTTTGGGTTGGAAGGGACCTTAAATCCCATCTCATTCCACACCTTTTCCATGGGCAGGGACACCTCCCACTATCCCAGGCTGCTCCAAGCCCCGCCCAACCTGGCCTTGAAGTTTCCACAGGTTTTATGGGATTCCTTAAAGAATTAGTTGCAATTTTAGTGGTTTTGTTTCTCCCACAGGTATCCAGGCAGGACTGGGCTCAGCAGAAGGTTTTGTTTCATTTTTACCCCGCTCTATTCCAGGCCTGCACTGAGAGGAGTCTCCAAATTCTGCTTTTCCAAGATTTCCTTAAGGAAGCTCTTCCTGGGAGGGAGCCAAGCCTGGCTTGGAGCAGGAGGATGGCCCAGAGCACCTTTGAACACTTCCTATCTCCAGGTTTAATCCCTCCCCTGGGAATATCCACGAGTTTGTTTCCTACATGGAAGCAGCGAGCTTTAAATACAACCTGCAACACATTTTTTTTTCATGTTGTCAACCTAATAAAGTCCGGGGAAACTCTTCTGAGCTTTCTCTTATTGGAAGTTTATTGACTTTCTGCCAGAAGTGACAGGGAAAACACGGAGCAGGGAGGGAGGGGAGGGAGCTCTCACAGCAGAGCTGCTAAAAATGAAACCCAAAGTGGTTCATCAAAAAGGAGTTGTTGGGTTGTTAGAAATATTTGTGAAGGAGAATCTCCTTCACAGATCCTTCTCCTGCTTCCCAGGAGAGCTCTGAGGATGGATGGGGCTGTGATTCCATCCACAGGTGACCATTCCTCATGGATAGGGTGCTCCAGGAGATATTCCCAAGGCTGCCAGAGCTCCAGGAGCGTTTGGAAAATGCTCCCAGGGATGCCCAGGGTGGGATTGTTGGGGTGTCTGTGCAGGGCCACAAATTGTACTGGATGATCCTTGGGGGTCCAGTCCCACAGAAATGTTCCAAGATTTTCTCTGGTGGTACCTACTCCCTGAATAAGACATGGACACCCTGACCCTGGAGAGCAGGGTTCCTTACAACTCAATATTCTCCTGATTTTGGGAAATATTCCCCATTAAAAGCCAAGAATTCCAACAATCCAAGCAAATATTCCTCCACACAGGGGCAGGACTGGATTTCCCTGACGTCCCCATCTGGGGCTGCATCCAAGACATTCCCAGAGCATCCCAGCAAGTGAAGGGTGTGTCCACTGCCACCTGAACGTCCTCCTGTCCAGTAAAACTGGTATTTAACAAGCTGGGTTCTGCCAGGACGTTGCCAAGCCAGCCCCAGGTCCCACCTCTGTCTGCAGCATCCGTGGGGTTTTATGGGAATGGTCCTGTTGGTGCTGCCTGTGCCCATTCCCATTGCACAGAGATGGATCCATGGAATCCCAGAAGGGTTTGGGTTGGGAGAGACCTTCAAGATCATCTCAACCCCCCTGCCACAGGCAGGGACACCTTCCAGTGTCCCAGGGTGCTCCAAGCCCTGTCCAGCCTGGCCTTGGACACTTCCAGGGATGGGATTCCACAGCCTCCCAGGGCAACCTCTTCCATTGTCTCTGCACTCCCAGAATAAGGAATTTCTAGGCTGAGAATCCAGGCTGATCCCCCCCTGGCTGCAGACCAGGAGGTGCCAGAATCCTTCTCCATGGCCAACTTCTTGGGATAGGTTGGAAGACATTGGGATTTCAGCGCTGGGCTCCACAACCCAAACTCAGTGTTTCCCTCGGCTTTTCCAACAACAAATCAGAGCCTCACCTCCAATGGAATTCCATAAATAAACAAATAAGGATTTGCTACAAGATTTTAATAGGGAATTCTGATTTTTTTTTTTTTTTCAGAAGCAATAATTGTGGGAGGTGGCTCCAAGGCAGCTGAGCATCCCCTGGATTTGTATCCATAGGAATTTTTCCCTCTCTGACAGGGACCAGCAGCAAAGCTGAGCAGCTGCTGGCCCTTCAGAGCTCCACAGATATTCCCAGCTCTCTTCCATCCAAACTGGTCCTCTTCAAGCCCTGTTTGACACCCAGAGCTCTTCCTTCAGCCATTCCCACTTTCTCCACAGGAATGCTTTGTGGTCATCCTCATAAGCCTTGACATTCCCAAACTTTCCAAGGACACCACCTGCATTTCCAGCTCAAAATCTGTTCACAATTTAAATTTATCTCTTCTGCCCAAAAATTCTCAGGGGGGTAAAATGGAATTTCCTGATGCCAAGAGGAAACCCTAAAGTGATTCTGAACCTCCTACCTGATCCTATCAGATTCCCCAAAAAAGGACAGCTTGGGAAAGGTGTGGAATGGGATGAGATTTGAGGTCCTTTCCAAGCCCAAAGGCTTCTCCATTAAAAGTCCTCAGATCTGGGGATTTGGTTTGGCCTTTAAAAGGGTTTTTTTTTTCTCCTTTTAAAATGCTTGTGGGGTAAAACATTTTGATCAATTATGATGATAATGACACAAGAGTGGAATTAGGAGCATAATTATAATTACCATTTTTATGCTCGGTTAATTAATCATAAAATGCTGCATTATAGAATTTTTCTCTTTAATGAAATTCATTATGGAGGCCCCTGCAGCCCTAAATTTTATGTTAAACAAATCAAACCTGGGGCTGGGGCTGTTGGCACAAACGTGGCCCTGGATCAACTGCTGAAACAGAGCTTGATGAGCCATTATCCAAAGGGATGGTGGGAAAAAGCCTTTTCCTGTGACATTTTCTGGGTCCCCCATCGTGGGGAGGAATGATGAATCTGACTCCATGTTCTTAGGAGGCTAATTTATTATTTTATGTTACTTACATTATATTAAAGAATGCTGTACTCAAACTATACTAAAGAATAGAGAAAAGATATTTACAGAAGGCTTAATAAGATAATAATTAAAAACTCATTACCTCTTCCAGAGTCCTGACACAGCTTGGCACTGATTGGTCATTAAGTTAAAACAATTCACATGAAACCAATGAAACAATCACCTGTGGGTAAACAATGCCCAAACCACATTCCAAAGCAGCAAAACACGGGAGAAGCAATCAGATAATTCTTGTTTTCATTTTTCTCTGAGGCTTCTCGGCTTCCCAGAAGAAGAAATCCTGGTGAAGGGATTTTTCCAGAAAATATGACACTGACATTCTCCCACAAAAGGGCTGAGTTACACCCAAATTTTGGATGGAAATCTGTGCTTGGAGAAAAAAAAAAAAAAAAACCAAAAAAAAACACCACATTTTCCTGAGTTTTTGATACAGAGATTCCTGGAGGGAAACCATCCCACATCTTGCTTCAGGTAATGCCTTATCCATGGTCGAGGTATCAGCTCTAGCACCAAGATGCAATTGCAAGAGAATTACAGTGTGGGATCATGGTTTTCTGCCTTGCCAAAACCCTTTTTACAACTATATACTGAATTTTATCAACTAAATATTGAATTTTATCCCGAATCAAAGGACTGTCCTGGAGAACACAAAAGTGTGGGAAAGCCAGTGCTTGGAGTTGCAGGGTTGTGAAGGGAGAAGGGTTAAATTTTAGGATAGATCCCAACCAGCAGCACTGCCATTACTCCATATTCTCTTGGAAAAGCATCAAAACCCATGGACACCCTCTGGATTTGTCTTCCCTGAGATCCCATGGGAGAATTCCTGCAGCATCTTTTTCCCACCTTACTCTGGCTCTGAGAAATTAAAGCTTTGGTTTGGGTTGCTTTTTCTTTTTCTGTTTGGGTTGGAATGGCAGAAGGATTTTTTTAGGTCCCTTCCAACCCAAACCGCTCTGGGATTCCAGGATTGCACGTTCCAGGTCCTTCCCGAGGGAAGCAGCAGGAAGGATTTCACAGAGCCACCCTAAAACCTGGGCACAGCTTCCACCCCCACCACCATCCTCCCTGCTGGCCTCAGAAACACAAAACTGGCTCATGGAAGAGCCATGATAAAACCAGAAAGATGCAAAGATTTTTTATATTGATGGGAGTTTTCAGCCATAAACTCCTCTTGCTTCCTAAAGTTGGAAAGGTGGGAATGTCCAGGCCTATCCAGGCTTTGGCATTTCAGCACATTCCTGAGCTGGGGGAGAAACTGCAGCATCTCCTCTCTCTATTTACTTATTACTCCTCTAATTACTGCTCTTGATTAGCCCAGAGGTCTCATGAAAATGGGTTCATTTTCTCAGGAAATCGGGATTTGCTTTGTCCGGCTCACACCTGAGGCTGTTTTCCCCTGCTCGCCCCGGGCCTGAGGCCAGAGCAGCTGGTTTGGAAGCTGCCCCTCGTGGTTTGCTCTGTAAATCGATAAAATTCAATTTACACACTCAGGGCAGCTTTGCAAAGAAAAGGTAGAAGACAATTTTTGGATTAAATAAGGAGGTGTAAAAGATGTCAAACAATGGCAGCCCCAGATTTGCTAAATTTTCTCCACAGCGAGTGCTGTGGGACTCTGGTGTTGTGAGGTCCCCAGGAAGAGGTGAGAGATGAGAATTTGACTCCGTGTTCTCAGAAGGCTGATATATTATATTATATTATATTATATTATATTATATTATATTATATTACTATACTCAAGAAAGAGAAGGGATACATCAGAAGGCTAGAAAAGAAATTAATAACGAAAGCTTGTGACTGACTCCTCAGAGTCTGACACAGCTGATGGTGATTGGTCATTAATTAAAAATAATTCACATGGAACCAATCAAAGATGCACCTGTTGGTAAATGATCCTCAAACAATCAGATAATTATTGTTTTCATTATTTTCTGAGGTCTCTCAGCTTCCCAGGAGAAAAAGTCCTGATAAAGGGATTTTTCTGAAAATATCATGGTGACAGGACTCGCAGGCAGGGCCATGCTGTGGCTTTCAAAACTCTTCCCTCTGCACTTGCTGTTGGATTATTTAGAACAGAGGCCCTCCAAAATGAGCAGGTTTTGGATTTTGTGACCTTCTGAACCATGCAGTGAAGATGTGAGCCGAATTCACCCTTCCTGCCTATGTAGAAGATGAGAAAATAAACCACATCATCTGAAAAACTAAGGTCTCATCTCTAACTCCTTCAAAATTCCTTCCAAAATCCCTACAGGTTTAGAGTGAAAGAAGGAATTGTTTTGTCTCCCTGTGAAAAACGCCAATCACTTGTTTTTTAAAATTTTAAAAGTTGAATAGTAATAAAATGGTTATAAAAATAGCAATATAATTAGAGTAATAATCATTTGGAGAATTTGGATTAGGACAATATGAGACAACAGAAACAAAGAGTTATGGACAGTCTGGGTACCTTTTCTGGGCAAAATAAGCCCGAAAAGGCCCCACATTAACAGAGGATTAACCCTCAAAAACAACAGCCTGTTGCATATTCATACAGCTCATCCATGATGCATAAATTCCATTCAAACACAGGATTCTGGCTGGGCAGTGTCAGCTTCTTCCTCTGGATCCTGACAGTGTCACCCTGCCTGAGCAGGCAGGAAGAAGTTTGATTCTTCTGATAATGGAGCAATAAATTCTCTTTCTCTGAAAGATTCAGGTGTCCTGTGGCTGCTATCTCACTGTGAGTCCTTTCTTTAAAAAAAGTATCCTACATAGCATAGTTTCTATTTTAACATTTTGTTATAACCTAAAACTATATTTAACACACTGCTTAAGAAAATTAACACAGCATTAGTTTCTAACACAGCACATCAAATATTCATTGGAATGTTTGCGAAAAGCCAATCATAAAATCTGCATTTTTCACACTCCCTGCTCTGTGAAGAGAGCTCACCATCCCCTCATATGAAGCTCAGAACTCCACACCAAAACAGCACAGCACGTGAAAAATACAAAAGCCAAACCCTGAGGTGTCAGAGCGGGCAGAGGCTCCAGAGCTGAGCAGCAGCAGCATCATCGTCCCTGCAGACAGCTCAGGTCAAGGACAAGGAGCTCCTCAGGAGAGCTCCTTGAACTTTAGAAAGCTCTGAAAGGTTTTGGCAATATCCTTGAGGAGCAGGACATCACCTCTGCTCCCACTCAGTGTGCGGGAAGGAGAGACCATTAAAGGGCATCTCAACAACTCAAGTGAGTCTCAGCCCAAAATAATTCAATTTTAATTGAACACCTGATTCTGTGCCTCACACGAATTCTACCACGCTCCATCTTCACCTCATTTAAACTCTAAACCACCGCAAACCTTTCTGTTGTTTTTCATTACAGAACACAGCCCAAATAACCCCAAACGTCCACTAACATGGAAAAAATGGGATATTTAAAGTGCAGAGCAATTCTGGCACCAAAACAAATGGCAAAAAAAATATGTATATAACATATACATATTTTGTTTATGTAATTCTATAAATAGAATGTAATGTTTATGTAATTCTATAAATATAAATTAGCTATTCTAATATTTTATATTATATTATTTGATTATATATAGATATTATATATTATATATTATTTGATTATATATAAATAAATATTATATAAATTTAATTTTCCCCATTATTTATTTATTAATTTTTTATTTTTATATATATTTAACCAAATGCAGCCTCTGATATCCCTCTCTGCATTCCCACTGCCTCCAGGGGTTTATAAATCCACAGCACCTCCTTTTCCCCTCTCCATATCCACACATTCCTGGTCTAAAAAAGTTCTTTAAATCATAACCCTCCAAAGCCAAGGGAATCAGGTGTCTGCCGGTATCCAAAGGCTTCAGGGGCATTTCCATGCTTCCTGAGGGATTTGTGAGGCCAAATTTTCATGGGAAGTGCAAGAATCATGGAGCAGATGGCATAACTTTGGATCCAAAAGTAATTTTAGGGAAAAAATATGGTTTTGTTAATAGTCTACAAAAGGGAATCATCTTTTC